>JAQNDB010001828.1:0-43781 GCA_029204045.2 Tillandsia leiboldiana | reverse complement strand
GCAACTTCTATGAGAAGAAGTTCTCAATGATTTGGTTTTCCTCTTCTTGTGTTGTGGTGCAGCATTTCGTGTGATGTGGCTTGGCGGATTGGAGTGTTTCCACCAACGCGGAGGCCTAGGGAGCTAGGTGGATCGGAGTGCACTGTGTTGGCGGTTTTGAGCAAGATGATGCTGTGGATTTCTTTTAGAGTGTTAAGGGTTGTGCGAATTTTTGGAATGTGCTGGTGTGTTGCAGTTTATGGAGGGATTTGAGGGGCGAAGGGGTTGATGATTAGGTTTTCCTTGTTGACCTTACTTATTAGTATGCAAAGAGTTGTACTGGGAGTGTAGATTTTATGAAATGTTAGTGTGCGTGAAAATGTATTTTTCGCCTGGACCTTTGGTGTATGTTTGTGGCGTCGAGCCAACTGCGAACGGCGCGCCGATTCTTTTCCAGGAGGTGAGTACTTGGGGGATTCCGAGTTTAATGGCATTTTGTAGTTTTATTTTATAAGTTTTGATGGATTATTGAGCGTAGTTTGGTTGCTTGTGCATGTGCCACTGAGCAATGGCTGTTAGTGAGCCCGGAGCGCGCCGGGAATTTTGCTGAGTTACTCAAGATATTTATTCGAGCTTCCAGGAACTTTTCTGTGGTTCGCGGTGGGTGCGCCGCGCCGCGACACGATTTTTCGAAGTTTCTTCAGTTGAGGTATCGGCACTTCACCGACTTCAGCGTTGCATGCGGAAACCTATTCCCTCTGGATAACTTGTTGGGTTATATGTAATAAGGATCTAAATAGGGGAAAAAACACCTAGAGGGGGGTGAATAGGTGTAAACGTATAAACACTCAAAAATCGTTGCGATAAAAACCCAATGCGGAAATAAAAATAATACGCAAGATTTTTACGTGGAAAACTCCATCACCGGAGTAAAAAACCACGGGACCGATAACACGGCAGAAATCCACTAGAATTAAAACACGTACAAGGTGATTTACCGTACACACTTACGACTCAACCTTTTCCATACGCTCCTAGAGGATCTTCTCCGCTCGCTCCGCGACGCTTCTCGAATCCACGATCTGCGCCCAACGCCGAATCCACGGCGTCCAACGTCGAATCCACGACGTCCGACCGAATCCACGGTCTTCACCCAATAGCACCCTTCGAATCCACGAACGTGCCTCGCTCCGAATCCACGAGAGCGGTTGAACCTTGAATCCACAAGGACACGCGAATCCACGCGCCGATTTTTGGGGTAAATCGTTGTTTTTGGGTGGTGATGATCCGCCGAATACTTAGATCAAAGATAGATCGGAAATACCATCTAAGTATTCATTAGTTTGATTCAACTCAAGATGTGAGTATGAAAACCTAGAATCAAACTAATCAATATAGATGAAGAAACATAGAGTATTCTCTAATGATTTCCTTTCTTCTCTATATGTGGATCTAGAGCCGTATAAGATGATATATGAAAATGACGGCTATTTGGATTTTCGGACCCTAGAAAAAGAGTCATAGGGTCTATTTATAGGTTAGAAACCCTAGGAAGGAGATAAGAATCAAAAACCTAACATTTCTGGAAATTTTACGGACGGCGATCCGGATCGGATTAGCTGTGATCCGGATCGTCGTAACGAGTCAGGCAATTCCAGAAAAACGAAGGTTCGGGATCCGGATCGAAGTGCTTGATCCGGATCGTTCATACAGTTCACCAAACATCAACGTTCGGGATCCGGATTGCGAAGCCTGATCCGGATCGTTCAAGGAAGATGGTAAACTCAGTGTTCGGGATCCGGATCAAGAGAGGCTACGATCCGGATTGAACTGGTGTATGAACGAACCACCTTCGGGATCCGGATCGAACAACCTGATCCGGATCCTGAACATGTCCCAAGTCCAGTTTTTGATTTTTATGCAATGAAAGATTCTTCCAAGTGTTTCTACACTACAAGAAGTATTCGGATCACACAAAATCTTTAGTTAAACATACCTGATCCTTTTGAATTCTTCTTTCTTGAGATTGAGTTAAATGATCCAACTTTCTTCACCTTCAATCTTCAAGACTTGAGACTTTCACGAAACTACGCCAACTCAAATTCCGTAACAATCTCCCCCTTTGGCGGTTTCGTGACAAAACACAGATCCACTAAAGAAAATTCAAAAAGATATTTTTGTTGCTATCACCATACAACAAAAATTTACAATGGAGATCCAAAATTTAAAAACATGAGATAAACTCCTAAAACAGACTCTAGACTTAGACATCTGTACTCTCTGCACAAAGAAATCATTCTTGACAAAAAGAGATCGTTAGATACCTCAAGAATATTTAGCATACAAAACCTAGTACAGAGATAGAGTTTATCTGATCATCATGACATTTGAGAATTCAGATATGTAAGAGAATCATAGTCAAAAACCAACATATCTTCTATGCAATCAAAAACCAAATGTCACAAATGTTAGTCCAACATCAACTTGTTAGTCATATTACATGCCCAAATAGTTAGTCGAATAGTTAGTCGAGACATGCAAACAATCACAAGATGAAAACCAAAGTTGAAGTTGAAGTGATACTTACCTTGATGTTCATACATTCACATCATCATTGTTCAATCATTCACATCATTGTTCAAGTTCTCTAAACTCTCTCCCCCTTTTTGTCACAAACAAAGCCAAAGATTACAGAAGTGGAGAGAATGGTTAACAGTTCAAGTTGGAGAACTAAAGACTCAAATTAAAACTTAAAAACCTGCACAAAAGAAGGATTTAAACATATGCATAATAAACAGAAATTGGAAGGATACGGATTATTCAGACTCGTCTGAACTGATACAGCCGAGAATTTGGAATATCTTCTTTAATCGCTTGTTCATTGATGATTGATTCTTATTTACCTTCTTTATTTCTTCCTTTACCTCAATTAGTTCATTTGATATACGTTCTTGCTCGTTGGAGAGCCTTTGCTGTTCTTTATAGATTGAGGTAACAGATGCATCATCATCAGAAGTTGATTGCGGTGCTTGTTGTGCCGGAGGTGCTGGTTGGACTGGAGGAGCTGCTGCCGGTGCAGAGGTTGTTGCTTGTTGTTGTTGTGCTCGTTGCCGGTGAAGAGGTATGAAAGGTTCATCTGGCTTCGTCGAAAGAGACTTTACAATTGTTGTGTCATTGATCGTTCCTAGACTGTGCAGATAGGAACTCGCATTTGTGTCAGCTTTAAATTTGCGAAGAATGCGCATGATGATCATTGGATAAGGTAGTCTCTCTGACGGATGAGCTTGCTCCACATATCGTGCCATCCTTGACCAGATGACGTAGGGAATGTTTAAGTTAGCTCCCATTGCTGCTGTGGGGTTTCCAAGTAGATAAAGGAATATCATTCTTTCCCACCGAAGAACCTTTGTGTTCATGTTTGGAATAACATTGTAACAAACAATGAGGTTTAAGATGCGGTACTCTGGTCGTAGTTCTTTCGAGAAAACGGAGTTTCCTGTCGACCGAGTATTTGGAACACAGATTCCATCAACTACCACTCTCCAGGAGTAGGTGTTGAAGACTTGATTCTTCAGGTAATGAGTGCCATCGGCTCGGGCGTCCATCCCTAGTACTTCACCAATTAGCTGAGGCGTTACTTTGATTCTGACATTCTTGACTAATGTTTGAAAATCCCGACGCCCGCTTTCCTGATCAACTAGATAGCAGGCATTCTGATAAAACATCCTCACTGAGTGAAGACAATACCCAGTGGTCTCCGGGAAATCGCAAATGGAAGCAAGACCTATCTGGTCAAACAAAGTCCCAAACGTCTGAGAACGCTGCTTTAAGGCTTTTACATCAACATGCCTTTCTCCAATGCCTTCTCTGTTTTCAAAATCCTTTATTCTAGCTGAGCTGACAAAGTCTTGTGGAGGTGCTTGCTATCAGCTGGTTGCTCAATGGAGATTCCTTGGCACTCCCTCTTTTGCGAGCAACATTTTTTCTCTTGGTCTTCGCAGAAGTTTCTTACATTGGAGCTTTGCCTTTCTCAGCAGCAGTGGGCGGAGCCTTCGATGTTTCTGCAGGTGCTTTTCCCTTTGAAAGCAAGTCGGAACAGTCGTTGCTTCAACTTGCAGTTCATCCCAATTAATTGATTCCGTTTCAGATTCTGTATCGGAATCATCTTTAGCTTTCTTCGCTTCTTAGCCTTCTTAGCCCTCTTGGGCTGGACAGGTCTCTCGTATGTACCATAGCAGCAAGTAGGAAAAATAATCCAAGTGATCACCATTGCTAATGGTTTCTTGAGAAAAAAAATCCTGTGTGGAACAACTCAAGAACACGAAAAAATTGTTAATCTGCAAAGATTTGAAAAAATTGTACCCAAACAATCATAATCATGTAGAGAGGACTAAGAATCAAATTAGTTTTGCAAAAGGACTTTTAAAATAGATCAATTGCATGATTTTCGAAATCCTTATTATATGCCCTAAAACCGAAATTTTAGAAATCGAAGCCTAAAAATCCGTTAATCATGAGAATACCTAGCACATAATCAAAACTAATCTACCCAGAGTATTATTTCACAAGAAATTTGATCAAAAACCATCCACAAACAAAGTTGATCCAAGAAATTCATCACGTTTGAGGAGGGAAAGAGAAAAACGGTGAAAACCGAGATTTTGATCAATAAAACTTACTTGGAGTTGAAGAACTTGAGTTTGAAAGCTTCCAGGAAGGATGAAATCTAGAGAGAGAGGCTCTGGAAACTTTGGAACAAAAGATTGGAGTAAAAGAAATCAAAACCCTTTTGTTCTTTATAAAGCCCTAGCCGCGATCCGGATCAGTTCATGATTGCGATCGGATCGGCTACCCCGCAGTGAGAACTGCGTTCGGGATCCGGATCGGCAGGTCCAATCCGGATCGTCAGCACGCAGAAGGAAACCTGCGTTCGGGATCCGGCTCATCTGCCCGATCCGGATCGGCTCAACATTTTTCTTTAGGAAAATTTCAGAGAAATCAAGAAAAACCAGAAAAAGATTGTAAGCACAAATGTGTATCAACTTTAAACAAAAATCATCGTTTCATACAACAAGATTAGATTATGCCAATCTATCAATAATATCCAAAAATGAAACGAAAATTACAAAAATTAAATCCCTTAAAGTTGAACACTTTCAATTACATCTAACTTGATCTTATGAGTAATGCCTTTATCAAATCATCAATTCAGTAAAGAAAATGAATACAAAGATCAATAGATGTTTGAAAATCCCAAATATAGTAGATAATGTATCTAGACAATCTGTGAAGAGAGTGGCTCTTTGAGCATCTTTCTTAAAAACCCACCTTATACCAAACCTTGAAATTTGACGGAGTCAAGTATTTCAAAATGCATTATACTTAATCAAAATTGAACAACCATGCTTGGTATACATGTGGTAGCTACACACAATACTCGGACGACCGAGGTGGTAGCTCTTTCCTCCATGTGGTGGTAGTTTTCACACTCTCATTGGGATGTAACTCTTTTCCACATCTTTGAGCATTTTACTTTTTCTAAGACTCCCCCTCAATTGGCTATCAATTATTTAAGATATAAAGTATTCAACCCAAATATTGATCTCGATTTCATACTCGACTAAGCAGTCAAATAAGATAATGACTATACCAAGAGATCATTGAGAGAGAGAAATTGACTTTGATTACTTAGAAGATGATTTAATTAACATAAATGATCATTGCAATAGTGAAATATTATGATGGCAAAAGCATAATAAATTTCTAAATGTGCGAAAAGATGCAATTAAGTCAATTATGATCTATGCTCAATTAATGTCCTATGTACAAACATTAGATAATGAACAAAACAAAACAAATACAAAACCTATCCTAAGCAAAGGTTTCAAAAAGAAGTTTATTTCAAGGAAATCATTCCAATTGCTTTTCGTAAATGAATAAAACGTTTTTGATCCAAAGGTTTTGTTAGAATGTCAGCTAATTGATCCTCAGTTGAAATATATGAAAGTTGAAGAGTATTTGATTCAACTAGCTCTCTAAGAAATGATATCTAAGTTCAATATGTTTTGTTCTAGAGTGCAACACAGGGTTTTTAGAAATGTTAATTGCACTTGTGTTGTCACAAAGAATTGTTACCGAAGATGCTGAAATGCGGAAGTCGCTCAATACGCTTTTCATCCAAATGAGTGAGTTGAGCAACTTCCAGCTGAAATGTATTCCGCTTCGGCAGTCGAGAGTGCTATGCAATTCTGCTTTTTACTGTGCCATGCAACAAGGCAATGGCCAAGATAGAAGCATGCACCACTCGTGCTTTTCCGATCATCCACTGATCCTGCCCAATCGGCATCTGAGTATCCAACAATATCCAGACTTGTTCCCGTAGGATACCAAATTCCGAAATTAATTGATCCTTTGATATACCGGATGATCCTTTTCACCGCTTTCAGGTGAACCTCCTTTGGTGCAGATTGATATCTCGCGCAGATCCCACACCAAAAGATATATCCGGGCGACTAGCCGTGAGGTAAAGTAGACTTCCAATCATACTTCGATACAGTTTCTCGTCTACATTCTCACTTTGTGATTCACTTCCAAGTCCCTTGTGGCTAGTTCCCATTGGAGTTGGAAATCTTTACAATTTTCTAGATCGAACTTTTTGACCAACTCCATTGCATACTTGGATTGACTCAAGTGAATACCTTCGTCATTTTGTTTAATTTGCAATCCAAGGAAATAAGTCAATTCACCCATCATGGACATCTCAAATTCGCTTTCCATGGTCTCCGCGAATTTAGAAGCATCATTATCTCTTGTTGCGCCAAATACTATGTCATCGACATATATTGTGCTACAATGAAATTGTTTTGATAATGCTTCACAAAGAGAGTCCTGTCAGCTCCCCCTCGAGTATAGCCCTTCTCCAAAAGGTGCTTTGTCAACCTTTCGTACCATGCTCGCGGTGCTTGTTTCAGACCGTTAAAGAGCCTTTTTCAAACGAAAAACATGGTTAGGTTGTTTATGGTCTACAAAACCTTTCGGTTGAGCCACATAAACTTCCTCATTTAAAAACCCATTTAGAAAAGCGCTCTTAACGTCAATTTGAAATAATTTGATTTTAAAATGACAAGCAATAGCAAACAGTATACGAATGGACTCGAGTCTAGCTACAGGGGCGAATGTTTCGTCAAAGTCTATACCTTCTACTTGAGAGTAGCCTTGAGCAACTAATCGTGCCTTGTTCCTGATGATAGTACCATCCTCATTTTTCTTGTTCTTGAAGATCCATTTGGTACCTATCACATTATGTTGCTTTGGAGGCTTCGTTAATTCCCAGACTTTGTTTCGCATCAAATTGATGGAGCTCTTCCTGCATTGCTTTAATCCAGTAGTCATCCTGAAGAGCTTCATCTATGTTCTTTGGTTCGATTAAAGATACGTAGCAAGCGAATCCACAAACCAACTGCCTCCGAGTTCTGACTCCTTCTTGTGGATCTCCAATAATATTCGATTCCGGATGATCCTTGGAGATTCTGTAGTGAACCGGAATTTTGGTATATAAATAAATGTAAATAAAGGTGGTATGAAAATACTAGTGTTATGAAAGTTAGGGAAGTAAAGAACATTTGGACGCGAGTTGGCCCAAATCGGGTTAAAATGGAGAGATCTAAAATTTATTTGAGGAAAGGGGTCCAGATGTTTAGTAGAAAATTCACAGTGTCGGAAAATTCCGAGAAAATTACGGGAGCCCCGTAAATATGTTTTAAGACCACAGAAAAAGGTTTCGCATTGATCGGAGGCCCGATAGTGAGAACGGGCTCCGCCAACAGTGTCGAAAAATTCTGAGAAAATTACGGGAGCTCCGTAATTATGTTTTAAGGTCACAGTAAAAATTTCGTGTAGATCGGATACCCGGATTGCGAGAACGGGGTCCGACAATGATTCTGGATACAGCGAGACTTTCGGAGACCCAGAAATGGCCCCGAAGTGAAAATTTAAAATTTTCTGTGATAGATTAAGTTGAGACAAACTTGCCTGTCAAATTTGGACTGAAACAGGCAAGAAACAAATAGAAACGAGACGAAAACGAAAAAAAAACTATAAACGCCCGCGACCATTGGAGCGCCACGTGGCAGCGCCCTGGCTGCTGTGGGTCGCAGCAGGCCCGCGTGGCGCAGGAGGCGCGCGCGGGGGAATTTCGAATTTCGAATTCGAAATGTGGACCGCCACATGGCGGTTTTCCATTGGGGGGCCCGTGGACCGGGTTCAATGGACCCCTTCTTTTTTTTCTCTTTTTTTTTTCGCTCTTTCTTCCTTCTCCCCGCCACCCCTTCTCTTTTCTCCCTTTTCCTTCTCCACACCCGAGCAGTAGAGAGAGAGAGAGAGAGAGAGAGAGAGAGAGAGAGAGAGAGGCAGGAGGTTTAGAGGGGTGCTGTGGTGCGCCGTGGATCTCGTGGAACGCGCAAGGAGTTTCAAAAAGCCGGATGGGCGGCGCGGCATTGTCGAGGTAAGTCCCGCGTATTATTTTTGCGGTATTTTTGGCACAGTTTTGAGGTTTCCTTTTGAATTTTGGATTTGACCCCATGCCTACGTGCGTGTTAGGGACCAAGTTTTACTGTGCCGTTTTACTGCCCGAGTTTTTGCGGGCGTTTTGGGCGCGCCTCGTTTTGCGTGCCGCTCGTGGAGATATGCACCGTTTTGCGTGCGGATTCAACTGATATGCGCAGTTTTGGACGCGGGCTCAGAAAATATGCACCGTTTTGCGTGCAAAGTTGAAAAAGGAACGTGCACCGTTTTGCGTGCCAATACAAGGTATGTGCTCCGTTTTGCGTGCAGGTTGGACTAACGGGCACCATTTTGCGCGCAGACTCTAACGTTGCGTCTTGTTTTTCCTGCAGGGCTGGAAAAACGTGCATCGTTTTGCGTGCAACCCTATCGCAGAATGTGCACCGTTTTGCGTGCCAATACGGTGTACGTGCTCCGTTTTGCGTGCGGGTTGGACCAATGCGCACCATTTTACGTGTAGATTCTACTAATTTACATCATTTTTCGTGTAGGGCTAGGAAAAAAATATGCACCATTTTGCGTGCAACCCTACAGTCAGACGGGCACCGTTTTGCGTGCAGTTTCGAGGTACGTGCACCGTTTCGCGTGCAGTTCGTGCTGTCGCGCACAGTTTTGCGTGCCGACCCTAATATTGTGCTTCATTTCTCATGCAGGGTTAGGAAAAATATGCACCGTTTTGTGTGCAACCCTATAGTCAGACGTGCACCGTTTTGCGTGCAGATTTGTGGTACGTGCACCGTTTCGCGTGCAGATCGTGTTGCCGCGCATCGTTTTGCGTGCCGGCTGAAGTGGGGCGCACCATTAGTACGTATGGGTTTTTAATGACATGCATCGTTTTGCGTGCAGGATTGTGGGACGTGCACCATTTTGCGTGCGGACTCGAGGGATGTGCACCGTTTTGCGTGCAAGCTCGAGGAGACAAGTGGAATCGCGCGGAGACCAATTGCAAGTGTCTACAAGCAATTGGGAACACCACAAGGTGGGGAATTCTGCCGAAATTAGGTGACCTCTCCCCTTGCTCCTTTGCTTTTCGATTCGAAGCATGATAGTAGCCTGTTAGAGGCGTTAGGTAATTATGAATAAGATTGCATGTTTAGAGGAACACAGATGAAAAGAGCAACTGTTGGTTGCCAATAACAGATGATATATGTGCATGTGTATAGAAATTTAGAGGAGAAGTGATATTTATGATTATCCACAATAGGGGATAAATTTGTATGTGTAGATAGACACAGATGATAAATGCAACTGTCGGTTGCCAAAATGAGATAATTCATTTTCATGTGCAAAAAGGACTTAGAGGATAAATATTATTTTTATGATGGATATGAAAATAATTGCATGCGTAGAAATGAGTAATTACTTGATGACTGTGATCACGTTAGGGTACAACCCTAGGAATCATGTGAGATAAGGGAACAGAACTTGTTGGTAGTAAGACTAGGAGAAAACCTAGTTTAGGGGTTTGACGAGTGACATCAACTTAGGAGTTATCCTAGGAAGGATGAGTGGCATGGTCTTAGGTGATAACTAACCTAAGGACACTGGATAGAGTGATCAACATAGAGTCAGAAAACTCTAGGGTGTATATGACATGGAACTTAGGTAAAGAGAACCTAAGGAGAACTAGTGTTCAACATAGAGTCAAGGAACTTTAGGATGAGTATGACATGGAACTTAGGTAAGGAAATCTAAGGTGAACTAGAGGTCAGCATAGAGTCATGGAACTCTAGGACAAGTATGACATGGGACTTAGGTAAAGGGAACCTAAGTTGAGCTAGAAGAGTTTAAACTCACAGACAGGAAATAGAGTCAAGTTGACTCTAGGATTCAGTAAGGAATCAGGAGGATGGAAAAGGTGGATCAAGTGTGGAGATATGAAAGGGAAAACAGAAAAGTAGAGTCAATGTAATTCTAAGATAACAGTGGAACATGAAATTAGAGTCAGTGTAACTCTAAGTTAATAGTGGAACAGGAAAAATAGAGTTAAGTTAACTCTAGGATTCAATGAGGAATCAGGAAAGTAGGATAAGATCCCAAGGTTAAAGAGTTGATCAAATATAACCCTAGAAAGTCATAGGGTGTCTGGGCAATTGGACAATAACTTTAACTTCAATTTGAGTTAAATAAATAAAGGTGAAATGTTTAAGAGTCCAGGGGACTCTCTAATTATCCTTATGGCAAGACCTAGGATAAGAGGTAATAAATGTAAAAGGTAAAGTTTAATAGCAAGCTAAAAGCGGCTAAAAGAGCATATCGAGAATGTAAATGGCGTCTTCGAATTTGAGACTCGTCATTGTGGAGCAGGACTCCCTGGGCAGTGACCCGTCGGACGAGGTACTTTCGAAAGGCTAAAAGTGAAAGTAAAGAGCTAAATGCTTAAAGAAAGAGATTGCCAGTGGCAAAAAAAAAAGGGGGCTACAAGCTCGTATAAGACAGAAAAGCAAGTGTTAAGAGCAAAAAGGCCAAGTGCTAAAGTAAAAGAGAAAGAAGAGAGAAAGAAAAGAAAAGAGAAAGAAAAGAAAAGAAAAAGATAAAATGGGCGTACCTCCGGGGGCGAACGTACAACTGTCGGAGTTGGACAAGGTCCCTCTCCCGGGCAGCGACCCGTATGACAGGTTCTAGAGTACTCTTGTCAGAGTTGGGCAGTGACCCTATCGGGCAGTGTCCCGTATGACAAGTCCCCCCGGCAGGACGGGGTAACACTTGCGAGTGTTATCGGCAACCTTAGAAATCTTATCTGATGGTAGCAGGACTACCGGGCTGGGGCCCGTTGGATAAGAATTTCTAAGGGTTAACTTAAATTAAACCACCATAGGGTAAAGAATAATAAGAACAGAGAGTGGCCAAGGTGGCCGGGTTAGGGTAACCCAGTATACAGCGGCTTAGTGGCCGAGTTGGTGGTTAGTTGCCTAGTGTGGCTAGACAGAGTAGTGCTGGGTAGATGGTTATACACAGATAGTGTAGTGATATGTTATATTGTATAGCTGCATTTTGGTATTGAGGATTTTAGTTTCCTAGCACTATTATTATTGCTTCCATTGGACCAAGTGGTGTAGGACACTTTTTCTCGGTGGTTGAACCCACTGGGAACTCTGTCAGGAGTTCTCACACCCCTTGGGTGCACCCCCCCCACAGGTTCAGGTATGGATGCGGCGATCGCGACGGTTCAGAGGCAGACGGCGAGGTATACGGCAGGGGCAAGGGCCCAGCAGCATAGAGACCTAGAGGGTCTAGCAGAGGTACCTTTCTTTTATGATCGAGTGAACCTTGTATAGTGAGGAAATTATGTAAAGGAAATGTAATAATTTTATTTGCAAGTTCAGAAATGTAAAGTGTAATCAATTTAAGTTATGGTTCACTCTGGTATGCTTTCATTTCCGCATTAACTAATTGTTGTTGAATGAAAGTTTTAAATTTGTAGTGATTTTAGTACTCTGATATTGAGCTTCCGCATACACTTGTTGTGTTATTATGGATGTTACCGTTCCTTTCGGGTAGGAAAAGGTCTTACCCGATTGGCGGGTCTATTGGCGTGCCCGAACCGTACAAATTGGCGGACTCGGGGCGTGGCAGATTCGTAGCGTTTGTTGAAACGGAGTACTCGGAGATATATGAGATGATTCCTTTGCATACCCAAACCTTTTGAGTTTTGGAGTATGTTGGCAATGGTTGAGAAGTTTTCCTTGATGAAGACGTCTTGCATGATTGGTCTTTTTCTTTTGTCATCGTCTTATTTGAAGTACTACCAATGTCCTTTTCTTTAGGAAAATCCTTCTTTGAATTCCGGGGAGTGAACTTATTGGTAGTAGTTGCAAGATGTGGTTGATTTGATCTTTGAGCTCCAATCTTGCAATTTCTTTCAATGTGCCCTGCAAAATTACAACGAAAACATACCTTTGTGCTTGACGATTCTGAAGAGGATGAAGTAGGCTTGTTGTCGTTGGTTGTCATGATTTCCGGTGTCGGAGGAGGAGATACCGACTGAGGCACAAAGACTGTCCCAACCGAACTAAAATTATCTTCAGTTCGATTGTATCCGAGGCCGAACTTGTTTGTTTGACCAAGACCAAGAAGTTTATCCAACTTACTCCTTCCAAGAGAAAATTGCTGTAAGTCATCCCTGAGTTGGCAAATGGTCTCTGTCATTTCCAATTTTTCCCGTCGGGCCTCGCCGTAGAGCTTCAAGAAATAGTTCGCTTTGTTCACCATATCTATATAGTTCTTCTCGAGTTGCTCATTGGACTCTTGAAGGGAAACATTTGCCTTTATCAGATTATCCCTTTCCACTTCAAGATCGGTCGAGAGAGAAGTTACCCTTTTTACTTCTTCTTCGAGATCCTGCAATCTCCCTCTCAACCCCTTGTTTTGCTTAGCCGGTTTCTTTAAATCCCGTAAAGATCTGTGATAGGCTAGAGCAAAATCTTCACCTTCTGAATCATCCGATTCATTGTCCGTTGCATTCTTTTCAACAGTGGAGTTGGGCAACGACTCGGATGTACTTGCCATAAAGCACATGAAGGGTGAAGATACGGACGCGTGGAATGCGGTGGAGCTCTTTTCTTCATCACTCGAAGACGACTCATTTGACGTTGAGTTGTCATCCCAAGTGACGACTTGCATTGTCACGCCCCGGGTGTAAACCAGAACCCGGGCCCGTCCACATATCCGCCGTGCACACGGAATTTTCCGTGTACACGAAGCGCTGATAACCTGCTCAGATATAAAACAAGTAATAAAGGAGCATAAAACAGAGCTAAACTAAAACTAATACAACTCAGACAAATGCTGGAAATGAAAGTACAGTAAGCTCTCAAAAATATACAAGTGTCTCTCCCAGCTCACGAAATATATACAACCAGCTGGCCGCAGCCAGACCCAAAAAAAAAATGAAAAATACAACCGTCTGAGTGTACTGGGGATACATCAAAACTACAAAACTCCAACTCGGGGCAGCAGCTATCTAATCAACGATCCTCTTACCTCGATCCAGGGAAGAGGGTCCCGCGACTCCCGCAGAAGACTCTACAAAACAAGGGGAAAAGAAAAGAGAAAACAGTGGGGGTGAGAACTACTATAAAAACAGTAGCCTCCCCTAGTGGGTAGACCTCAAACTCAGAAATACCCACTAGGACTACTAGAGGCGAAAATGAAATAAAGGTAGTATGCTAAAGGTAAGTCTACTGATGATAAAGCTACCCCTAGTATGCCTCTAAAATACCTAGCTGTCAAGATTGCTAGAAGTATGCATCAGTATGTCAAAACCTGGCCAACCAAACCCAATCAATACACCAGTCAACACTGGTACTGCCTGCTGTACTGTCAACTCGAGAACCCAGTATCTGATCGGCACACGGCACGATCCTCAAAGTACCCAATCGACCGGCACACGGCTCGGCCCTAAGCCTACTCCGGAGTGGCACTCGAGGGGAGCGACCCACACGAGTAAAAATATGTAACCATAAGTATCTGATGTAGCAGGACTGGATCAAGACTCTAAACGAGTGGGTAAGACCATCCACTAAAGAAGCCCGATCCCTCACCTCCAATCTGATGCAATAATAATAATACTAGTAAGCCGGTCAACCGCCCACAGTCCGCGGTTGCCGCAACACCCAACCATCCATCCCCGACTGTCCCAACTCTGAACATCTGAACTACACAATCCTCTACAACTAGACTACAGGAGAATGAATAGCAAGCATGGTTTCTCCTAAGTCAATTCCAGCATGCATGTGTAGCAGAAAAAGGTGGCCTAGCTAGATGACCATTGAAGCATGCAAAGTCCTTTACTTGATAAACCCCTTTTTAATTATTCTAACATATGCAACATTAAATGTTTGGACCCTCCGATGTACACGTGGCATGATATACGATACATGATACAATTTAGATGTACAATTAACTAGCAAGTACCCCTTTTACAACATGCATTCTAACCACATGCCCAAACCTTTCCTTAACACACAATATGATATGGCTATAGCATTCATTCCAACTAATTAAATTGCATTTCTAAACATGGAAACACCACTTATTAACTTGTAGCCTGCTAACAATGCAAGTATTAGCAAAAGAACCTTAATCTCATGCAAGCATGCTAGATACATTCATATTTAATAACACATAATCGTGGCATTCCAATAGGCCTAGTGACATTCACAAGTAGGAGGTTCTCAACATCACCCACCTCGAGCGCTATTCCAAAATTCCCAAAGGCGAAGTCCAAGATCAGTCCAACACACCACCAATCTGTACAAAATACCCCAAAGGAAAAATACATAAGCTTAACATCCACAATTCCAGAATCTGTCCCCCAAACCAGCAGTCCACAGTTCACTAATTTTTACCTGCGAATAATGCCCAGAAAAATCCAAGAAAAATATTATCGCGATCCTTGCGACGAGCCCGTCGAAACGAGTACCTGCACGCCCAATTTGGAGTTTCCTACGCTGAGATAAAAATCCGACAAGGGGTACACCCCAAATCCAAACTGCACTAAATTCCTGTAACAAGGAACCACAGAGAAAGGAGATTCTCACCCTCGAGTAAAATTCAGAAAATTCTGAGAAAAATCCAGGAGACTCCTTGCGAAGCGTAGATGAAAATTGCCTTTTGAATCGCCTCGTTCCGACGCCTGAGCGAAAAGATATGGCAAGAACACTGCGGTGCTGTCCCAAAAGTCCGCGAAGAAAAAGGGTCAAATGGGTGCTAAGAAAACTCCAAGATCAGCACGGAAATCGAGGAACCATAAAACACAGGAGTTGAAGCCCTACCTGTCGTGAGTCCAACGGCGCAAGAATCGGCGAATTCCGAGGTCGGGGTGGGTCGGAGGAGTCCAAACACTGAGAAGGGGCGAAGAGGATCGCCGGAGAACAAGCGTCGCGCCGCGCCGTAAAATGGTGAACCTCGGGATGCGTGCCTCCAAAAATCTTCAAACTTCTCCAAAGGGTTGAGCTCTGAGAGAGGAGGAATCGCCGTGAAGGAAGCCCAGTGAAAAGAGCCCAAAAAAACTAAAGGGGCGAATGGGGGAGCTATTTAAAGGCCCAGCCCAACACACAAATTCCGGATTTCCGGGCGCAAGTTTCGGGCGCACTGCGCCCGGAAACCGGTTGCATGCGTTCCGTCCGACGCGCCCGAAATCCCCAGGTGCTGCCACGTCGCCCCACAACAGGGGACAGCGGATCCCCGCGGCCCGCACACGCCACGTGGCCCCCCGCAGTCAGCGGGGGTAGGTACGGCCGGCCAATCTCGAGGCGACACGTGTCGCACTCGAGTGCGGCCGACCGCCCCGCCTGGCGCCACTGTGCGCGCACGTGCGCGCACAGTACCGAGGCGCCCTCCCCCGCGCACCGTGGACCGCGCCCATGTGGACCGACGAATCCGAAGCCGCCACGTGTCATGCGCCCGGTCCACCGCAAACCCGCAATTCCAGTGAGCCGTGCCGCGTGCGCCCGCCTACCAGGGCACGCCACGCGTCCACCCGCCGCGGTCCATGCACCGCCGCGCCACTGCGTGGACCCAGTCGCGTGAGCCGGCCAATAAAAGGGCGCCACGTGGCGCTGGCCGGTCCACGTGTCACCCCCGTGCACCGAAAATCCCCCAAATCTTCCGGAAGCCCGCATTTGGTCATCCGGACTCCAAATTCAACAAGCAAATAGCCGTTTTCAAGCGTTTTTTCCGCGCTGAATCCAAATCTAACCTCAGATTGGCCCAAAACCTTTTCTAAAATTCGGCAATTACAGCCGAAGGCCAATTCCGCTATCAAAGTCTCACGAGGTCCATCTGTGGCACCCCTTCGATGCACCATGGGCCAGACACACCAACACTAGGTGTTCTACACAGTGGATTCATCGGAAAGTCGCAAGGGAAAACCCAGTACACTACATCCTCCCCTACAAGAAAAAGTTTCGTCCTCGAAACAAAAGTCATACCTCAGACAGGAGCCTCAAACAAGTGGGGGTGAGCATCCATCATCGCTGACTCCAACTCCCAGGTAGCCTCGCGCTCGTCATGACTGCTCCAGAGGATCTTCACATAAGGGATGGCTCGACTGCGCAACTCCCTAACCTCGCGGTCCAAGATCCTCAACGGCCGCTCAACATAGCTCAGGTCCTCAGCAACCTCCAATGGGGTGAAATCGATGACATGGGACGGGTCATGAACATACCTCCTCAGCGTCGATACATGAAACACATTGTGAACACCTGAAAGCCTGGGAGGAAGCGCAAGCCTGTAGGCAACTGGCCCTAAGCGCTCCAACACCTCAAAAGGTCCAATAAAACGAGGGCTCAGTTTCCCACGAATACCAAATCTCCGAATCCCCTTCGAAGGCGAGACTTTCAGAAAAACATGGTCACCCACCTGAAACTCTAAGTCTCGCCGTCGAGTATCAGCATAACTCCTCTGTCGACTCTGGGCGGTCTCTAGGTGTCGTCGTATCAATCTGACCTTTTCCTCTGCCTCTAACAGTAGATCAGGACCCAAAGTCTTCTTCTCACCCACGTCACTCCAATAAAGGGGTGACCGACACTTGCGTCCATACAACGCTTCAAACGGAGCCATCTGAATGCTCGCTTGATAGCTGTTGTTGTACGCAAACTCAACTAATCCCAAGTGTCGGTACCATCCTCCTCCAAAGTCCAGAATGCATGCTCTCAACATATCCTCGAGGGTCTGAATAGTACGCTCTGACTGTCCATCGGTCTGTGGGTGGAATGCTGTACTAAATCGGAGCTGCGTCCCCAAGGCTGTCTGTAAACTCCTCCAGAAATGCGAGACAAACCTCGGGTCTCTATCTGATACGATGGAAACGGGTACCCCGTGCAATCTAACCACCTCAGCCAAGTACACCTGCGCCAGTCGCTCCATCGGCCAAGTCATCTGAACCGGTAAAAAGTGAGCGGATTTGGTAAGCCTGTCCACGACTACCTAGATAGCATCCGCTCCCGTCTGTGCTCTCGGCAACCCAGTGACAAAATCCATCGTAACATGTTCCCATTTCCATTCAGGGATTGGGAGACTCTGCAACTTGCCAGCAGGTACACGATGCTCAGCCTTTACTTGCTGACAAGTTAAACAGTGCGCTACAAATCTCCCAATGTCTCTTTTCATCCCATTCCACCAAAACTGTGCCTTCAGATCCCTATACATCTTAGTCCCACCAGGGTGGATGGTATAAGGTGTATAGTGGGCCTCCCTCAAGATCTGCTCTCGAATCTCTGCATCCATAGGCACGCACGCTCGGTCCCTGTACCGGAGTACTCCCGCAGCATCAACTGAAAAGTCCCCTATCAAACCAGTCTGCATCTGCTCTCGAATCCTCACCAGGTGGGGGTCCTCACTCTGTCTCTCCCGAATCCTGTCCAACAGAGTGGGCTGCACGACTAGAGACATAAGTCTAGCAGAGACCCCAGGGGACACAACCTCGAGCTCTAACCGCCTCATCTGCTCAAGTAATGGCGCCTGATCGGTGATCATCAAAGATAAACTCTGTACTGCTCTCCTGCTTAGGGCATCAGCAACCACGTTGGCCTTGCCAGGGTGGTATAAAATGTCTACATCATAATCTTTCAACAATTCCAACCATCTACGTTGCCTCAAGTTGAGCTCCTTCTGTGTGAACAGGTATTTCAAGCTCTTGTGGTCGGTGTAAATCTCGCAGTGTTCCCCATACAGGTAGTGGCGCCACAACTTTAGTGCAAAAATCACTGCAGCTAGCTCCAAATCATGGGTAGGGTAATTCTTTTCATAATCCTTCAGTTGCCGAGAGGCGTAAGCGATTACCCTACCCTCCTGCATCAGCACGCAACCAAGTCCACTGTGCGATGCATCACTATAAATCACGTATCCTTTCCCCATAACAGGGAGGGAAAGGATAGGAGCCGACATCAACCTGATCTTTAATTCCTCAAAGCTCCTCTGGCAGTCCTCACTCCAAATAAACTTAATCCCTTTTCGCGTCAAACGAGTGAGGGGTGTGGAAAGTTTCGCAAAACCTTCCACAAACCGACGGTAATATCCTGCTAAGCCCATGAAACTACGGACCTCTGATACCGTCGTCGGTCGGGGCCAATCCCGGACTGCCTCGATCTTCGCCGGGTCTACTGCCACTCCAGCGGCTGAAATCACGTGGCCCAAAAAGGCAACCTCCCGAAGCCAGAAATCACACTTAGATAGCTTGGCATACAACTTTCTCTCTCTCAGAAGTTGTAGCACAATCCTCAGATGCTCCTCGTGCTCCACATCGCTTCGGGAATAAACTAGGATGTCATCAATAAAAACAACGACGAACCGATCCAGGTATGGTCGAAAAATCCTGTTCATCAAATCCATAAAAGCTGCAGGGGCATTTGTCAGTCCAAAAGGCATGACGGTGAACTCATAATGCCCGTACCGCGACCTGAATGCCGTCTTTGGGATGTCCTCGGCCTTCACCTTCAATTGGTGGTAACCAGACTGTAAATCAATCTTGGAGAAGACACAAGACCCTTGCAGCTGGTCGAATAAGTCATCAATGCGCGGCAAAGGGTACTTGTTCTTGATGGTCACTTTATTCAGCTCCCGGTAATCTACACACAGTCGAAGTGAACCATCCTTCTTCTTCACAAATAGCACCGGCGCTCCCCAAGGTGATACACTCGGCCTCACAAAACCCTTGTCCATTAAATCCTGGAGTTGCGCCTTTAACTCCCGCAGCTCGGCCGGTGCCATTCGGTAAGGAGCCTTAGAGATTGGCGCAGTTCCTGGAACTACGTCAATCAAAAACTCAACCTCCCTATCCGGCGGCATATGAACTAGCTCCGGAGGAAAAACATCGGGTACTCATGGACAATAGGGATATCCGTGAGTCCCGGTGCCGCCGTAGGCTCCTTAACCACCGATGCCAAAAAGGCCACGCATCCACTGCGCATCATCTGCCTCGCACGAGAGGTCGAAACCACAGAGGCAAAGAAAGCACTCTGGCACCCCCTGTAAACGAACACCTCCTGGCCTGGCTCGCTAAAGGTAACAGTCCTCGCGGCGCAATCAATCGTCGCGAAAATAGCGAGCCAGCGAATCCATCCCCAGTACAATGTCGTAATCTTGCAGCTCACTAAGGACCATAAGGTCCGCTGGCAAGATCCAGGACTCAATCTGAACAGGGCAAGACCAACAACACTCCTCTACATGCAATGTATGATCAGGAATCTGTACCTCTACTGCATGTGGCAACCGACCTAACACTAGTCCATGAGATGATGCAAATACTCTACTGATAAAAGAATGTGATGCACCGGTATCAAATAAAGTGCGAGCTCTAGTACCAAGAAGTAAAGTGATACCTGCCACCACGTGGTCGGCTGCCGTGGAGTCCCCTACCTGGGCGGCGTAGACTCGCCCGCTCTGAGCTGGTGGTCGGTAATCTGCAGGGTGGGAGGAAGGAGCCCTGCTCGCTGGAGCATAAGGCCGCTGCTGGGGCACTGAAGGGGCTGATGCCGAGGAAGGAGCTGTCGACGCTGCAAAAGGGCAAGTGGCTCGCATGTGACCAGACTGTCCACAGATATAACATCGTCCCCACCGCTGATCACAAGTGCTAGGAAAGTGCGGCCCACCACAAAAGACACATCTCTCAGACGACTGGGACTGTCGGGACTGCTGCTGTGGTCTCCGAGACTGCTGCTGCTGCTGCCGCTGTGGCTGTCGCTGTGACCCCTGCTGTCGCGACTGCGACCTCTGCTGCTGCGAATGCTGCTGCTGTCGCTGGGGCTGCTGCTGCTGCTGCTGCTGTGGGGGTCTCTGGGATCCACCAGACCCTTGCCGCTCCGAACGCCCACGGCCCGTAAACTGCGGCGGTGGGGGTCGGGGCGGCCTCCATGAACTGGCCTGTCCCCCCTCATCTGGCATTGGCCGCTTCCTCTCAGAACTCTGAGCGGCCAAGCCCCCACGTCTAGCGACGACGTGATCTCCCCTCTCGACCCCACTGTGCATGATCCACTGCCTCTGATAAAGTCTGAAGCCTCTGGGCGTGTACCAAGGTATAGATCTCGGGGCGCAAACCTGTCTCAAACAGCTCCACCTGGTGCAGCCCATCCCTGGCAACATAGGGTACGCAGTTGAGCAACTGCGTAAACTCCTGATAATAATCCCATACCGTCCTGTCCCCCTGCTGGAGATTCTTCAAATCATCCTCAAGCTTTTTCTTCACGCTCGTGGAGAAATAAGTGTCAAGGATCAACCGTCTAAACTCCGACCAGGGTAGCTGTCGGGTGATCTGAAACTCCAAGGGCTCGACCCGACGCCACCAAGCATCTGCATCCCCCTCTAGGCAATGTACAGCCATATGCACTCTGAACCTGTGGTCAATGAAGAAGTCTCTGAACAACTTCTCCATTGCTGCCAGCCATGATCCTATCTCCGATGGGTGAGTGCTCCTCCCTGAGAACCTAGGTGGTCCTCGCTTACAGAACTTGGCGAGTTTGTCAGCAAACTCCTCCTCCTCCGCTGGGGTCAACGGCCTGAACTCTCCCTGAGCCCCACTGCTCGACGACGGTGCCGTAGGGACTAATGGAATAGCCGGCGGTACAACTGGTGGTACAGGGGCCTCTACAGTAGTAGGGGGAGGGGCCCCAACCTGCGCAAGCAACTGCTCGAACCTCTGCTCCTGTCGGCGGTGGCTCTCCGCCAACTGGGCCACCATGGCCCTCAGCTCACTGATCTCGGAAGGCCCGGACTGCTCCGGCTCCTCCGGGGACGTAGGAGTACCCCGAGTAGGAATCTGCCGCCTAGGAGGCATCCTGTCACACAAAATCCACGGGTCAGTAAACCAAACCACTCTCGACCCAATCACGCGAAAGTCATGGGCATTCCCCTATTTCTGTAACCTTATGTTGTCTGCAGCCAACATAATAGTCCCCCAGAAATAGGCTATGCCAATCCCTCTCCACTCACAGGAAGAGTTAACAACCAATTACCGACTTTCGCACAATATCACGTCACTCACGCTCTGCCTTCCTAGGGTCTGCCACAAGCCTAGGGTTTCCTAAGTCCCAACTGACCTATCCCTAAGCTCTGATACCAACTTAATCTGTCACGCCCCGGGTGTAAACCAGAACCCGGGCCCGTCCACAGATCCGCCGTGCACACGGAATTTTCCGTGTACACGAAGCGCTGATAACCTGCTCAGATATAAAACAAGTAATAAAGGAGCATAAAACAGAGCTAAACTAAACTAATACAACTCAGACAAATGCTGGAAATGAAAGTACAGTAAGCTCTCAAAAATATACAAGTGTCTCTCCCAGCTCACGAAATATATACAACCAGCTGGCCGCAGCCAGACCCAAAAAAAAAGGAAAAATACAACCGTCTGAGTGTACTGGGGATACATCAAAACTACAAAACTCCAACTCGGGGCAGCAGCTATCTAATCAACGATCCTCTTACCTCGATCCAGGGAAGAGGGTCCCGCGACCCCCGCAGAAGACTCTACAAAACAAAGGGGAAAAGAAAAGAGAAAACAGTGGGGGTGAGAACTACTATAAAAACAGTAGCCTCCCCTAGTGGGTAGACCTCAAACTCAGAAATACCCACTAGGACTACTAGAGGCGAAAATGAAATAAAGGTAGTATGCTAAAGGTAAGTCTACTGATGATAAAGCTACCCCTAGTATGCCTCTAAAATACCTAGCTGTCAAGATTGCTAGAAGTATGCATCAGTATGTCAAAACCTGGCCAACCAAACCCAATCAATACACCAGTCAACACTGGTACTGCCTGCTGTACTGTCAACTCGAGAACCCAGTATTGCTCGGCACACGGCCACGATCCTCAAAGTACCCCATCGACCGGCACACGGCTCGGCCCTAAGCCTACTCCGGAGTGGCACTCGAGGGGAGGCGACCCACACGAGTAAAATATGTAACCATAAGTATCTGATGTAGCAGGACTGGATCAAGACTCGTTGCAATGTGGCCGTATCCTCGACATTTGAAGCATTGTAGTTGTCCTTCTGAACTTTTCTTATCCCTTGAGAAGTTCTCTTGCTTTCTTGACTTGTAACTTGAAGTACCCTTGCCTTTGTTCGACTTTCCGAAGGATGGAGATTTGCTTGAATTACCCCTTCGAAAGTTGCGGCGAAACTTCCTTGTCAAGAGAGCGAGCTGCTTCTCAAATTCCTCCATAGAAAGGTTCTCGTCATCGTCTGAGGAGGATGTATCCGCGTCTTCTTCCTTAGTTGTTTTCAACGCATAACTTGAAGACTTAGAAGTGGATGCCTTTCCAGAAGAATTGTTAGTAGTAAATGTCATTTCATAAGTTTGTAATGAACCAACTAATTCTTCTACACGTATTTCGTCCGGGTGTTTAATAGTTTCAATGGCAGTAACCCTAGGAAGGAGATAAGAATAAAAAACCTAACATTTCTGGAAATTTTACGGACGGCGATCCGGATCGGATTAGCTGTGATCCGGATCGTCGTAACGAGTCAGGCAATTCCAGAAAAACGAAGGTTCGGGATCCGGATCGAAGTGCTTGATCCGGATCGTTCATACAGTTCACCAAACATCAACGTTCGGGATCCGGATTGCGAAGCCTGATCCGGATCGTTCAAGGAAGATGGTAAACTCAGTGTTCGGGATCCGGATCAAGAGAGGCTACGATCCGGATTGAACTGGTGTATGAACGAACCACCTTTGGGATCCGGATCGAACAACCTGATCCGGATCCTGAACATGTCCCAAGTCCAGTTTTTAATTTTTATGCAATGAAAGATTCTTCCAAGTGTTTCTACACTACAAGAAGTATTCGGATCACACAAAATCTTTAGTTAAACATACCTGATCCTTTTGAATTCTTCTTTCTTGAGATTGAGTTAAATGATCCAACTTTCTTCACCATCAATCTTCAAGACTTGAGACTTTCACGAAACTACGCCAACTCAAATTCCGTAACAGGAATTTCTCCAAAATGTATGGAATGCCCTTTAATGCTCCTGAATGCAATTTGATTATATTTATTATGCTATTTTCACTGTTTTACATCTGATAGTTGCCTGGAAATTTTTAGAAAATTATTTAGAACCCCATATTAGTTTTAGTAGACTCCTGATACCATATGACACTAGGTTTCATGTCTTGTTTGCATCCTATTTGCACCTGAACCGTTTTAAAAATCGAGAAACCCGTTTTTAAGGAAAATCAAGGCTTTCAAAGGTGGTTTTTAAATTATGAGTTACCAAAGGTATGGCATAGGTTCAGGGTGCTTGTATACTCGTGCCGCGGGGCTGAGTTGATTTTTTTGAGCATGTGTGCTGAGTTCTAGTGTCATGTGAGTTGAGCTTCCAGGTGGGGATTGAGGCGATTGTTCTAGATTGTGTTTTCTTTTGATTTTAGTCGTTGAGGTGGATCTCCAACTTAGCTTGAGAGTTGGGGTTCTGGCAGATCGAGTCGTCGAGGTTTCCCGACTTAGCCATGGGTTGTGCATTATCAGATTGAGTCGTTGACGGTTCTCCGACATAGCTGTGAGAGTATTTGGGCTATTCATGTTTGAGTCGAGGTACTTTTCCGACTGAGTTGTACTTCTGAGTATTGAGTTGCCGATCTGTTTGATCGTGGACCATAGCCTGCATGTGCCGTTATTGAGACAGTTGAGACTGATGTGCTACTTGAGTTCGGTGGGGTCGCTCCCCTCGAGCTACGCCCCGGGTGCGATGATGATACCGAGCCTGACGAGGCTGCGATGTGGATATGCGCCTAGTTCATTTACTAGAGGTCGCTTGATACCCCTGGCTGAGTTACCATGGGGTCACCTTGCGTGAGATTGAGATAGTCGGATTAGGACGCCCCACGTAATTCCCGTCCTCTTGTGGATGTGTGGTAGTGGGCAGGTGCGTTCCTAGTCGACAGGCGCAGGCTTGACTGGACCCTATGTGGCAGTCATTGGGATTGGATGACATGAGCGGGTGGTTGCATCATATGTTCTTAGATGGTTTTTCCTTTGAGCATTGATACCGAGGCATTTTAGCAGTAGAGAGAGTATGCATCGCATGTTTATGATATAGTTCTCCTTGAGCATTATGTTTGAGATATGTTTTAGCTGTAGCTTTCTTCCAGCTTATCCATTATCTATCTATCTGCATACCTATCTGTTTTGCCTCCAGTAGACTTAGTGGGCATACCGTGGATATTGGGACGGTACCCACTGAGATCTGCCTTCTGTAGTAGATCTCACACCCGCTGCGGTGACAGGTTGAGACAGCTGTTCCGGCTTGGTTCGTGCGGAGACAGCCGTTCGAGGTGAGGACGCGGCTGATTAGTTCCTTACCAGCATTGAGAGTCAGAGGTAGATGTACCCTGTTAGTTTTGTGTTTCCACTTTTGTACTGAGAGGTTGAGGCTTGTATTTTATTTTTCATTCGAGAGACCTGTATTGAGGATTATGTATTAGTGGAGCTTTAATTATTTCAGTTGTTCAGTTTCTTTTGTTAGCTTCTAGTTTATTTTCGGCTCTGATACATGAGTAGCTTTAGATCTTTTGCAGGGTAGACGCTTCGTCTGTACGGCAGTTTCCGTACAGATGGCGGATCTGTTGGCGAGCCCGGGTCGCAGTTCGACCCCGGGGCGTGACACATCGGGATTCAAACGAAGGGCCCAGGTTACCTCGAGAAGCGTGCTGATCGCCAGCACGGATTCTGGCGCGTCCGAACTGATCGTGAACTTCAAAAATTATTTCTGGGAGATCCCGGGGTCGGAATTCGAATCCGATCGCGCCACCGTTCACCGCTTTGTGAGCTCTCGCACCTAAAAATACCCGCAAACCCCGACGGTCAGCCCAGAAATAATCAAACTTTTAACCCCCCGCCGGACCACTAAATTAAAAGAATAAAATAAAATTACTAATTTAGAAGGCGGGTATTACACTGCATGACGTCTCAGGGGCATCGTAGTCCAGTACACAATTACAAACATCAGGACACAACAACCATTCGACCCAATCCTGCGAAAGTCTAGGACATGTTATCCATTCCATAGCATTATGTTGTCTGCAGCCAACATAATCACTTAGGAGAATAAACATGCCAATCACTCATCCAGTCCCTTGGGAGAGGTATAAAACTCAATCAGGACTCTCGCTAAAAAAATCACGACTCTCACGTAGTCATCTTACGGTCCAACCACAAGCCTAGGGTTTCTAAGTCCACAATGACCTACAACCTAGGCTCTGATACCACTCTAATCTGTCACGCTCCGGGGTCGAAACTGCGACCCGGGCCCGCCAACAGATCCGCCGCCCATACGGAAAACCCCGTATAGACGAAGCGTCTAACCTGCAAAAAGAAGGATACTAAAGCTATATATATATCAGAGCTGAAAGTAAACTACTGAAATAAGAAATAAGAAATAATACAACTATCAAATAGCATAAGTCTGAACCTCGGTGCATAAGTCTCTCAAAAATAAAACTCTCAAAAGTAACAAACAACAATAATCCAACAGACTGTACTACTAAGCTCCAAAAAAAGGAGTACAGCTATACTCCAAGGACGCCGGGTAGGGAACTAGCTCGCGACTCCCTCACCTCGGTCAGCAACAGAAGGATCAGCAACACCCGCAGAAAACTCTGCAAAACAAAGGAGAGGAAAGAGGAAGAGGAGGGGGAAAAACTCCCAGCGGGTGTGAGAACTACACCAACACGTAGTTCTCAGTGGGTACCGCCACCAAGCCCGACGGTCTGTCCACTAAGTCTACTAGAGGCATAAGATAACATGAAATATGTAATAATGAAATGATAAGCTAGAAAGAGTCTACAGCTATCATGCCTCTATCTACAATGCTCAAAGGGTGATACAGATGAAAATGATGCATCGACTCTAACCCAGTATACACAATCAACCCAATCACACTGACTGCCACATGGGTGTCACGCCCCGGGGGTTTAAATAAGCGGAAAAACGTGTACATCTTTCTTTCTTTTTTTTTTTTTTTTTTTTTTTTAAAAAAAAAAAAAAGAACACCCGCCAGACACGTGCACAGATCCGCTACATACGCGAGAATCCTCGACGAAACAAATAGAGCGACCCTTGCGTATGAACGGCGTAGGATAATACAACATCACTTTAACCACAACAGTCAAGTATGAAAAGAGAAGGGAAAAAGTAACCATACACCATATCCAATTAGGCCACCATATTTTGAAAGGATAAATCCACGGGTTGTAAAACGGTGCCCACACAACACCTAATTTTTAAAATCATTTTCGCAATCTTTTTCTTTGATTTGGAAATTGGCCGAACCAACAGTTAATAAGGGAGTACCGTTCATCCACAAAAAGACATAATATAATCCCAACATCCACAATAATGTATCACACGCACATAAGCTAACTAACCGAAATAATCAAGACAAATTAAAGGAAAGGTCACCAGCCCCAAACGAGGCTAAAATCCTCTAGTCGGAGCCTCACTGTCGTCCCGGATCCCACTCCTGACTGAACCTTGTTACGGCATTTTGGTGTTGGCATATTTCGTGAGTCAAGTCAGTGAGTTGAGTCGGAGTCTTAAAGGGATCAAATTGTCAATCAGCAATCAAAGACTTAGAGAAGATTCAACAAGAGCTCAAGTTGACACTCAGTGTCTTGAGTCTTGAAGATTGAAGTTGAAGAATTGTGGATCAGTTATATCAATCTCAAGAAGAAAGTATTCAAAAGGATCAGGTATGGTTAACTAAATAATTTTGGTGATCCAAATACTTTCTTATAGTGTAGAAACACTTGGATGAATTTTTATTTGCATAAAAATCAAAAACTGGACATGGGACATGTTCAGGATCCGGATCAGACAGTCCAATCCGGATCCCGAAGGGTGCTTGTTCATTGGCAAATCCGATCCGGATCAAAGGTCATTTCGATCAGGATCCCGAACATGGGTTTTTGCTGGAATACATGAACGATCCAGATCGGGCATTTCAATCCGGATCCCGAACCCTGTTTTTCTGGAATAGCCTGACTCGTTACGACGATCCGGATCACAGTAAATCCGATCCGGATCGCCGTCCTGAAAATTTCCAGATAAGGTAAGTTTTTGATTCTTATCTCTTTCCAAAGGTTTCTAAACTATAAATAGACATTTAGGGTTTCTCAAAAACGTGGGGAGCACGGCCGATCAATTGATAAAACACTTAAGAGCAACCCTAGAGGCTAGGTTTTTATCGTTCTTCTTTATAGCCTCTTTTAGGTCAATTCGACGGTTCTTTCAAGAACATATCTTTTGTCGAATTGATCTAATCTTTGCTTAGAGATTTTTCCCATGGATCTTCATTGATAATCTAAGCAAAGGATCACCATCGAAGCCAATTTTCTTACCGGCTGAGTTTGCGTCGTGGATTCGACGTGGCATCGTGGATTCGGTGTGCTAAAGGCATTTCGTGGATTCGAAACGTGTGCTCGTGGATTCGAGTGGCGTTCGTGGATTCGAACGTGTGCAGTGGACGTGCAATCGGTGGAGCGCCAGGTCCGAAGAAATTGAAGGAGGGGTTGAGTCCGTGGAGTCGGTAATCACCTTGTTATTCTTCTTTTCTTAGTGGATTGTTATTGCGTGGACATCCAACCGGTCAGCGCAAGGTCCGAAGAAGCTAAAGGAGGGGTTGAGTCCGTGGAGTCGGTAATCACCTTGTTATTCTTCTATTCTTAGTGGATTGTTATTGCGTGTTGGTCCCGTGGTTTTTCTCCTGGATTGGAGTTTCCAGGTATATCTCGGTGTGCTGTTTTTATTTCCGCATTGGTTTTTATTTTACACTGAGATTTGGTTTTATAAGTATTACACCTATTCACCCCCCCCTCTAGTTGTTTGATAGTACCTATTTAGATCCTTGTGGATCCTATAAAAACCTACAATTGGTATCGGAGCGGGTTTTAGGTTTATCTATCATGTTGGGTGGAAGTGGTAATATTTATAGACCTCCTCTTTTTGATGGGACCAATTATGCTTATTGGAAAGTGCGGATGAGAGATTTTCTCATCTCAATTGATGAGCGGGTTTGGCAATCCGTGGAATACGGTTGGGTGCATCCGGTTGAGGAAGTAGGAAATTCTACTACCCCAAAACCTCGCTCTAGATGGTCCAAAGAGGAATTTGAAAGATCTTCTTACAATGGGAAAGGTATGAACGCTTTATTTAATTCTCTTTCTGTAGTATTCTGGTTTTCCCCGTACAGTTTTTTCGTTGAATCCACTGTGTAGAACACCTAGTGTTGGTGTGTCTGGCCCATGGCCCATGGTGCATCAAAGGGGTGCCACAGATGGACCCTGTGTGGTATTTGAGCTGATTTGGTCTTCGGCGGTGTTTGCCGAATTTTAGAAAAGGAATTGGGCCAAGCGGAGTTCGGATTTGGATTCAGTGCGGAAAAACGCTTGAAAACGACTATTTATTTGTCGAAATTGGAGTCCGGATGACCAAAAACGGGTTTCCGGAAGTTTCGGGGGATTTTTGGTGCATGGGGGTGCTTCGTGGACCGGCCTATGCCACGTGGCAGCTCACCATTGGGCAGCCCACGTCGTTCGGTCCACGGGAAAGGGCGCGGCGGTGCATGGACCGCGCGGCGGGCCACGTGGCAGGCGCGGACTGGCGGGCGTGTGGGGCGCGGTCCAGGGAGGTTGGCGCGGGGCTCGTGGACCGGGCGCACGACACGCGTCGCCGGCTGGTTGGGTGGTCCACCTGGACTCGGTCCACGCGTGCCCGAGGCGGTGCCTCGGGGCGCGGGCCGGTGCAGGGCCACAGTGCGGCTGGTCGGCCGCACATGGCCCGCACTCGAGTGCGGGCCACGTGTCGGCCGGCCAGCGGAGGGGTGCATGCACCGCCTCCAGCGCACCCGGGCCACGTGGCGGGCGGCCAGTCGCCCCGCACGGCTGTTTGCTGTGCGGGGGACACGTGGCCGCTCCAGGGATTTTCGGGCGGTCGGACGGCCCCCCGTCCGACCTGCTTCGAGGATTCGGGCGCCCGAAAGTGGCGCCCGAATCCGACAAAAAGGGGGGGGTGTTGGCAGCCTATATAAAGGCCTTTTGGGGGGCCCTTTTGCTCACTTTCTGTGAGGATTTCCACAGTGAACCCTTAATGAAAAATTTTCCTCTACCTGAAACCCTTCTTGTCGCTCACTCCTGAGATTTTAGGAGCGCGTTTTTCGAGGTTGGTCATTTTCCGGCGCGGCGCAACACTCGTTCTTCGACGACCCGTTTCGTCCCTTCGCAGTGTTTAGGCTCCCCCGGCTCACCCCGACCTCCGATTCGGGTGATTTTTGCGCCGTTGGACTCTCGACAGGTAGGGCTTCATTTTTGATATTTTGAGTTGCCCCTGGTTTTCTTGTGGGTTTTGAGTTTTCCCGAGCTTCTTTGTGACCCATTTTTCCTCGCGGAGTTTTGGACAGCACCTGCTTGATTTGGCTATAACTTCGCGCTCAGGCGACGGATCGAGGCGATTCAAAAGGCATTTCTCATCTACATCTCGCGAGGAATCTCCTGGAATTTTCTCAGATTTTTCTGAATATTTTTCGAAGGTGGAAATCTCCTTTCTCTGTAACTTTTTGGTACAGAAATTCTGCACAGTTTTGTTTGGGGTGTTCCCCTTGCCGAATTTGTATCTCAACGAAGGAAGCTCGGTTTTGAATGTGCAGGTACTCGTTTCGACGGGTTCGTCGCAAGGAACGCGACGGTATTTTTATTAGAATTTTCTGGGCACCCTTCGCAGGTGAAAATCTGAGATCTTTGGATCGGTAATTTTGGGACAGATTTTGTGATGTTTGAAGGACTAAAATTATGTATGTTCTTCTTGGAGGTTTGGCACAGCATTGCGGTGAGTTTTGGTGCGAGCGCGGGTTCTCGCATTTGGGACAGGATTTTAGCGCTCGAGGTGGGTACCGTTGTTAACCTCTTATTTTGGACAACCCACTAGGCATATTGGAGCTTGTATTTTGTAATATGGCCAACATACTAGTAAAAATGAACAGAGCATGCTTAATGAAAAGAAAAGGGCTCACGATTGATACTTGTATCTTTAGAGGACTAGACACTAATAAATGGTAATAACCGGCTAAATCCGTTTCATACTTAATGTTTATTGAAGGGCTTATGCATGTGTCTAAATCAGCTTATGGTAGGTTAATATTTCGGATATTTTAACCAAGGCATAATGTAAGAATTGGAATACAAAAATTATCTTGCTTAGTAAAGGACTTTTGCATGTTTAAATGGTCACCTAGTTAGGCCACCTTTTTCTGCTGAACTATCATGCTGGAATTGACTTAGGAGAAACCATGATTTCATTTTCTCCAGTTATCTTGACATAGGGGATGTCATGCCCGGGTTAGGGCAGGGGCTGGGATAGAGTAGGCAGATACTGGGATTTCGGGACAGGCAGGCTGTGTAGGCAGGGTATTGCGGCAATCGCGGATTTTGGGCGATTGACCGGACAGTTGTTGTTGCATCAGATCGGGGAAGGGATTTGGGCTTTCTTTTTAGTGGATGGACCTGTTCCATTTAGATCAGTGTCATGATCCAGTCTTGCGGACTTATTTTTCCTTGGACACTTATTACTCAGGCATTATGCTCGTGTGGGTCGCTCCCCTCGAGTGCCACTCCGGAGTGCGCGTTATACAGACTTGAGTCTTTGAGACTCCTATCCCCTATCGGTGTTATGCGTAGGCTGGCATACCCGATTTGGCAGGCATCGCAGGCAGTACCAGTGTATACTGGGGTATAGATTGGTTTGGTCAGGCAGGCTTTGATATTCTGATGCATACATTTAGCTATCTTTTAGCTGGGCATGTAGAGGCATATTAGTGGTATTTTTATCAGTATCCATGCATAAAGTTTACCACATTATTCTTTTCGCCTCTGGTAGTCCTAGTGGGCAGGTACGAGTTGAGGTTTACCCACTAGGGGAGGCTACTGTTTTTATAGTAGTTCTCACCCCCGCTCTTTTTCCCTCTTCTTTTTCCCCTTTGTTTTGTAGAGTCCTCTGCGGGAGTTGCGGGACCCTCTTCTCAGGACCGAGGTAAGAGGATCGTTGATTAGCTAGATGCTTCCCTGATCCAGAGTTCTGATAGTTTTTGATGTATCCCCGGTACACTCAGACTGTTGTACTTCCTTTTATGTTGGGTCTGGCTTCGGCCAGCTGGATGTATTTTATTTGGTGAGCTGGGAGAGACATTTGTATATTTTTGAGAGCTATGTTGTATTTTCTTTTCTGCTCTTATCTGAGTTGTACTAGTTGTAGTTAGCTCTGTTATGCTCTTTTATTTTATCTAGCTATCTGAGCAGGTTACCAGCGCTTCGTGTACACGAAAAATTCCGAGTGCACGGCGGATCTGTAGACGAGCCTGGGTTCTGGTTTACACCCGGGGCGTGACAGATTAAGATGGTATCAGAGCTTAGGGATAGGTCAGTTGGGACTTAGGAAACCCTAGGCTTTTGGCAGGCCCTAGGATGGCAGGGCGCGAGTGACGCGATATTTTGCGAAAGTCGGCAATTTATTATTAACTCTTCCTGTGAGTGGAGAGGGATTGGCATATCCTATTTCTGGTAGACTATTATGTTGGCTGCAGACAACATAAGGTTACAGAAATAGGGGGATGTCCATGACTTTCGCTGGATTGGGTCGAGAGTGCTTTTGTTTACTGACTCGTGGTTTCTTGTGTGGCAGGATGCCTCCTAGGCGGCAGATCCCTACTCGGGGTACTCCTACACCCCGGAGGAGCCGGAGCAGTCCGGGCCTTCGGAGATTAGTGAGCTTAGGGCCATGGTGGCCCAGTTGGCGGAGAGCCACCGCCGTCAGGAGCAGAGGTTTGATCAGTTGCTTGCCCAGGTTAGGGCACCTCCCCCTACTACTGTAGAGGCCCCTATACCACTTGTTGTACCACCGGCTATTCCACCAATCCCTACGGCACCGTCGTCGAGCAGTGGGCCCAGGGGATGTTCAGGCCGTTGACCCCGGCGGAGGAGCGGGAGTTTGCTGACAAGCTCTCACAGTTTTGCAAGCGAGGACCGCCTAGGTTCTCAGGGCGGAGCACACACCCGTGGGAGATAGGATTATGGCTGGCAGCAATGGAGAAGTTATTTCAGGACTTCTTCATTGACTATAGATACAGAGTGCATATGGCAGTGCACTGTCTAGAGGGGGATGCAGATGCCTGGTGGCGTCGGGTTGAGCCCTTGGAGTTTCAGATTACCCGGCAGCTGCCTTGGTCAGAGTTTCGACGGATGATCCTGGACACCTATTTCTCCACGAGCGTGAAGAAAAAGATTGAGGATGACTTGAAGAATCTACAGCAAGGTGATCGGGCTGTATGGGATTATTTTCAGGAGTTCACGCAGTTGCTCAACTGCGTGCCCTATGTGGCCAGGGATGGGCCGCACCAGGTTGAGCTTTTTGAGACGGGTTTGCGCCCTGAGATTTATACCTTGGTGCACGCCCAGAGGCTTCAGACCTTATCAGAGGCAGTGGATCACGCACAGTTGGTCGAGAGGGGAGACCATTCACGTGGAGCGGAAATCTGAGAGGAAGCGACCAGCTGATGATGGGGGACAGGCCAGTTCCTGGAGGCCGCCCCGGCCACCGACAGTTGGGCCGTGGAGTGAGCGGCTCTGGGGGATCAGAGGCCCCCGCAGCATCAGCAGCAGCAGCAGCGACGCAGTCTCACAGCGCAGAGGTGCAGTCTCGACAGCAGTGTGCAGAGCAGACAGTGGAGCAGTCAGGGCTCAAAGGGGGGATCTTTTGCAGGGGACACCCCCGTCGGATACTTGTGATCAGAGGTTTGGCCGCTGTTATATAGGACAGTCTGGCCACATTCGTGCTACTTGCCCTTTCTCGGCATCGCCGGCTCCTTCCTCAGCATCAGCCCCTTCGGCGCCCCAACAGCGGCCTTATGCTCCAGCGAGCAGGGCTCCTTCTTCGCATCCTGCAGACTACAGACCCCCGGCACAGAGTGGGGGGCGCCCAGGTAGAGGACTCCGCAGCAGCCGACCACGTGGTGGCAGGTATCACTTTACTTTTTGGTACTAGAGCTCGCACTTTATTTGATACCGGTGCATCACATTCTTTTATCAGTAGATCATTTGCATCATCCTATGGATTAGAGTTAGGTCGGTTGCCACATGCATTAGAGGTACGGATTCCTGAGCATACATTGCATGTAGAGGAGTGTTGTTGGTCTTGCCCTGTACAGCTTGAGTCTTGGGTTTTGCCAGCGGACCTTATGGTCCTAGTCAGCTGCGGAGATTTTGACATTGTAATGGGGTGGATTGGCTGGCCCGCTATTTTCGCGACGATTGACTGCGCCGCGAGGACTGTTACTTTTAGCGTAGCCAGGCCAGGAGGGTGTTCGTTTACAGGGGTGTGCCAGACGTGCTTTCTTGCCTCTGTGGTTTCGACTTCTCGGGCGAGGGCAATGATGCGCAGTGGCTGTTGTAGCCTTTTTGGCTTGTGTGGTAAAGGAGCCTACGGCGGCCCGGGACTCACAGATATCCCTATTGTCCATGAGTTCCCGGACGTGTTTCCACCGGAGTTGACTTGTATGCCGCCGGATAGGGAGGTCGAGTTTTGGATTGACGTAGTCCCAGGAACTGCGCCAATCTCTAAGGCTCCTTACCGGATGGCACCGGTCTGAGTTGCGAGAGTTTAAAGGCGCACTTCAGGATTTAATGGATAAAGGCTTTGTGAGGCCAAGTGTATCGCCTTGGGGAGCGCGGGTGCTATTTGTGAAGAAGAAAGATGGATCACTTCGACTGTGTGTTGATTATCGAGAGCTGAATAAAGTGACCATCAAGAACAAGTACCCTTTGCCGCGCATCGATGATCTATTTGATCAGCTGCAAGGGTCTTGTGTCTTCTCCAAGATTGACTTACAGTCTGGTACCACCAACTGAAGGTGAAGGCCGAGGACATCCCGAAGACGGCATTCAGGACGCGGGTACGGGCATTATGAGTTTTACCGTTCAGCCTTTTGGATCTGACTAATGCCCCTGCTGCTTTTATGGATTTAATGAATAGGATTTTCCGGCCATATCTGGATCGATTCGTGGTGGGTTTATTGATGATATCCTGATCTATTCACGGGAGTGATGCAGAGCACGAGGAGCATCTGAGGATTGTGCTGCAACTTCTCTGGGAAAAGAAGTTGTATGCCAAACATCTAGTGCGAATTTGGCTTAGAGAGGTCACCTTTTTGGGGCATGTGATCTCCGCCGCAGGAGTGGCCGTGGGACCCGGCGAAGATTGAGGCAGTCCGGGATTGGCCTCGACCAACGACGGTATCTGAGGTTCGCAGTTTTATGGGCTTAGCCGGATACTACCGTCGGTTTGTGGAAGGTTTTGCGAAACTTTCCACACCCCTCACTCGTCTGACTCGTAAAGGGATTAAGTTTATTTGGAGTGAGGATTGCCAGAGGAGCTTTGAGGAATTAAAGAACAGATTGATGTCGGCTCCTATCCTTTCCCTCCCTATTATGGGGAAAGGATATGTGATTTATAGTGATGCATCGCACAATGGACTTGGATGCGTGCTGATGCAGGAGGGTAGAGTGATCGCGTATGCCTCTCGGCAGCTAAAAGATTATGAAAAGAACTACCCCACCCATGACTTGGAGCTTGCTGCAGTGGTTTTTGCATTGAAGTTGTGGCGCCATTATCTGTATGGGGAGCACTGCGAGATTTACACAGATCACAAGAGCTTGAAATACTTGTTCACACAGAAGGAGCTCAACTTGAGGCAACGCCGATGGTTAGAATTATTAAAGGATTATGATGTGGATATACTCTACCATCCCGGCAAGGCCAACGTGGTTGCTGATGCCTTGAGCAGGAGAGCAGTGCAGAGCTTATCTTTGATGATCACCGATCAGGCGCCACTACTTGAGCAGATGAGGCGGTTAGAGCTCGAGGTTGTATCCCCTGGGGTCTCTGCGCGACTTATGACTCTAGTCGTACAGCCCACTCTGTTGGACAGGATTCGGGAGAGACAGAGTGAGGACCCCCACTTGATGAGGGTTCGAGAGCAGATTCAGACGGACTCGGCAGGGGATTTTTCAGTTGATGCTTCGGGAGTACTTCGGTACAGGGACCGAGCTTGCGTGCCCATGGATACAGAGATTCGAGAGCAGATCTTGAGGGAGGCCCACTATACACCTTATACCATCCATCCTGGGGGGACTAAGATGTATAGGGACCTCAAGGCACAGTTCTGGTGGAACGGGATGAAAAGAGACATTGGGAGGTTTGTAGCACATTGCTTAATTTGTCAGCAAGTAAAGGCTGAGCATCGTGTACCTGCTGGCAAGTTGCAGAGCCTCCCAATCCCTGAATGGAAATGGGAACATGTTACCATGGATTTTGTTACCGGGTTGCCGAGGGCACAGTCAGGAGCAGACGCGATCTGGGTAGTCGTGGACAGACTCACCAAATCCGCTCACTTTTTACCGGTACAGGTGACTTGGCCACTAGACCGACTGGCACAGCTGTATTTAGACGAGGTAGTGAGGTTGCATGGCGTGCCTACCTCCATTGTATCTGATCGAGATTCGAGGTTTGTTTCGCGCTTTTGGAGGAGTCTACAGGCCACTTTGGGGACGCAGCTAAGTTTCAGCACGGCTTTTCACCCACAGACAGACGGACAGTCAGAGCGGACTATACAGATTCTTGAGGACATGCTCCGGGCTTGCACGCTAGACTTTGGAGGAGGATGGGTGCGACACTTATCACTGGCAGAGTTTGCGTACAACAATAGCTTTCAAGCGAGCATCCAGATGGCTCCGTTCGAAGCATTGTATGGACGCAAGTGTCGTTCCCCACTTTATTGGAGCGATGTGGGTGAAAGACGGACTTTGGGTCCAGAGTTGTTGCGAGAGGCAGAGGATAAAGTCAGGATAATCAGGCAACATCTTCAGACAGCTCAGAGCAGACAGAGGAGCTACGCCGATGTGCGGAGGCGAGACCTTGAGTTTGGGGTTGGAGATCATGTCTTTTTGAAGGTTTCGCCTTCAAAGGGTATCCGGAGATTTGGGATTCGTGGGAAACTGAGCCCTCGTTATATTGGACCTTTTGAGGTATTGGAGCGCATAGGGCCAGTTGCCTACAGGCTTGCACTTCCCCCCAGGCTTGCTGGTGTTCACGATGTATTCCATGTATCGACCCTGAGGAAGTATGTTCATGATCCGTCACACATCATCGATTTCACCCCACTGGAGATTGCTGAGGATCTGAGCTTTGTTGAGCGGCCATCGAGGATCTTGGACCGCGAGGTTAGAGAGCTGCGCAGCCGGGCCATCCCTTATGTGAAGATCCTCTGGAGCGGTCGTGATGAGCGCGAGGCTACCTGGGAGCTAGAGTCAGCGATGTTGGATGCTTACCCCTATTTGTTCGAGGCCCCGGCTTGAGGTATGGCTTTTGTTTCGAGGACGAAACTCTTTTAGTGGGGGAGGATGTAGTATTCTGGTTTTCCCCGTACAGTTTTTCCGTTGAATCCACTGTGTAGAACACCTAGTGTTGGTGTGTCTGGCCCATGGTGCATCAAAGGGGTGCCACAGATGGACCCTGTGTGGTATTTTAGCTGATTTGGTCTTCGGCTGTGTTTGCTGAATTTTAGAGAAGGAACTGGGCCAAGCGGAGTTCGGATTTGGATTCAGCGCGGAAAAAACGCTTGAAAACGACTATTTATTTGTCGAATTTGGAGTCCGGATGACCAAATGCGGGCTTCCGGAAGTTTCGGGGGATTTCCGGTGCATGGGGGTGCTCCGTGGACCGGACAGTGCCACGTGGCGGCCCATTATTGGGCGGCTCACGTCGCTCGGTCCACGGAGGAGGCGCGGCGGTGCATGGACCGCGCGGGTGGCCGCGTGGCGCTTCCGGATTGGAGGGAGCACGCGGCGCGGTCCAGGGAGGTTGGCGCGGGGCTCGTGGACCGGGCGCACGACACGCGTCGCCGGCTGGTTGGGTGGTCCACCTGGACTCGGTCCACGCGTGCCCGAGGCGGTGCCTCGGGGCGCGGGCCGGTGCAGGGCCACAGTGCGGCTGGTCGGCCGCACATGGCCCGCACTCGAGTGCGGGCCACGTGTCGGCCGGCCAGCGGAGGGGTGCATGCACCGCCTCCAGCGCACCCGGGCCACGTGGCGGGCGGCCAGTCGCCCCGCACAGCTGTTTGCTGTGCGGGGGACACGTGGCCGCTCCAGGATTCGGGCGGTCGGACGGCCCCCGTCCGACCTGCTTCGAGGATTCGGGCGCCCGAAAGTGGCGCCCGAATCCGACAAAAAGGGGGGGGGGTTGGCAGCCTATATAAAGGCCTTTTGGGGGGCCCTTTTGCTCACTTTCTGTGAGGATTTCCACAGTGAACCCTTAATGAAAAATCTTCCTCTACCTGAAACCCTTCTTGTCGCTCACTCCTGAGATTTTAGGAGCGCGTTTTTCGAGGTTGGTCATTTTCCGGCGCGGCGCAACACTCGTTCTTCGACGACCCGTTTCGTCCCTTCGCAGTGTTTAGGCTCCCCCGGCTCACCCCGACCTCCGATTCGGGTGATTTTTGCGCCGTTGGACTCTCGACAGGTAGGGCTTCATTTTTGATATTTTGAGTAGCCCCTGGTTTTCATGTGGATTTTGAGTTTCCCGAGCTTCTTTGTGACCCATTTTTCCTCGCGGAGTTTTGGACAGCACCTGCTTGATTTGGCTATAACTTCGCGCTCAGGCGACGGATCGAGGCGATTCAAAAGGCATTTCTCATCTACATCTCGCGAGGAATCTCCTGGAATTTTCTCAGATTTTTCTGAATATTTTTCGAAGGTGGAAATCTCCTTTCTCTGTAACTTTTGGTACAGAAATTCTGCACAGTTTTGTTTGGGGTGTTCCCCTTGCCGAATTTGTATCTCAACGAAGGAAGCTCGGTTTTGAACGTGCAGGTACTCGTTTCGACGGGTTCGTCGCAAGGAACGCGACGGTATTTTTATTAGAATTTTCTGAGCACCCTTCGCAGGTGAAAATCTGAGATCTTTGGATCGGTAATTTTGGGACAGATTTTGTGATGTTTGAAGGACTAAAATTATGTATGTTCTTCTTGGAGGTTTGGCACAGCATTGCGGTGAGTTTTGGTGCGAGCGCGGGTTTTCGCATTTGGGACAGGATTTTAGCGCTCGAGGTGGGTACCGTTGTTAACCTCTTATTTTGGACAACCCACTAGGCATATTGGAGCTTGTTTTGTAATATGGCCAACATACTAAAAATGAACAGAGCATGCTTAATGAAAAGAAAAGGGCTCACGATTGATACTTGTATCTTTAGAGGACTAGACACTAATAAATGGTAATAACCGGCTAAATCCGTTTCATACTTAATGTTTATTGAAGGCTTATGCATGTGTCTAAATCAGCTTATGGTAGGTTAATATTTCGGATATTTTAACCAAGGCATAATGTAAGAATTGGAATACAAAAATTATCTTGCTTAGTAAAGGACTTTGCATGTTTAAATGGTCACCTAGTTAGGCCACCTTTTTCTGCTGAACTATCATGCTGGAATTGACTAGGAGAAACCATGATTTCATTTTCTCCAGTTATCTTGACATAGGGGATGTCATGCCGCGGTGCAGGGCCACAGTGCGGCTGGTCGGCCGCAACATGGCCCGCACTCGAGTGCGGGCAACAGGGTCGGTCTGCCGGCCAGCGGAGGGGTGCATCACCGCCTCCAGCGCACCCGGGCCACGGGCGGGGGCCAGCGCCCGCACGGCTGTTTGCTGTGCGGGGGCAGACACGTGGCCGCTCCAGGGATTTTCGGGCGGCGGACGGCCCCCAGTCCGACCTGCTTTGAGGATTCGGGGCGCCCAACAAGTGGCGCCCGAATCGACCAAAAAAGGGGGGGGTTGGAAGCCTAAGAAAGGCCTTTTTGGGGGGCCCTTTTGCTCACTTTCGTGAGGATTTCGCACAGTGAACCCTTAATGAAAAATCTTCCTCTACCTGAAAACCCTTCTTGTCCTCCACTCTGAGATTTTAGGAGCGCGTTTTTCGGGTTGGTCATTTTCCGGCGCGGCGCAACACTCGTTCTTCGACGACCCGTTTCGTCCCTTCGCAGTGTTAGGCTCCCAAGGCTCACCCCGACCTCCGATTCGGGTGATTTTTGCGCCGTTGGACTCCGATAGGTAGGGCTTTTTTGATATTTGAGTAGCCCCTGGTTTCATGGGATTTTGAGTTTCCCGAGCTCTTTGTGACCCATGTTTCCTCGCGGAGTTTTGGACAGCACCTGCTTGATTTGGCTATACTTCGCGCTCAGGCGAAGGATCGAGGCGATTCAAAAGGCATTTCTCATCTACATCACGAGGAATCTCCTGGAATTTTCTCAGATTTTTCTGATATTTTTCGAAGGTGGAAAAATCTCCTTTCTCTGTAACTTTGGTACAGAATTCTGCACAGTTTTGTTTGGGGTGTTCCCCTTGCCAAATTGTACTCAGCAAAGGAAGCTCGGTTTTGAACGTGCGGTATCGTTGCGACGGGTTCGTCGCAAGGAACGCGCGGCTATTTTTATTAGAATTTTCTGAGCCCCCTTCGCAGGTGAAAATCTGAGATCTTTGGATCGGTAATTGGGGGACAGATTTTGTGATGTTTGAAGGACTAAAATTATGTATGTTATTCTGGAGGCTTTGGCACAACATTGCGGTGAGTTTTGTGCGGAGCGCGGGGTTTTCGCATTTGGGACAGGATTTTAGCGCTCGAGGTGGGTACCGTTGTTAACCTCTTATTTTGGACAACCCACTAGGCATATTGGAGCTTGTATTTGTAATATGGCCAACATACTAGTAAAAATGAACAGAGCATGCTTAATGAAAAAAAGGGCTCACGATTGATACTTGTATCTTTAGAGGACTAGACACTAATAAATGGTAATAACCGGCTAAATCTGTTTCGACTTAATGTTTATTGAAGGACTTAGGCATGTGTCTAAATCAGCTTATGGCAGTTAATATTTTGGATATTTTTACCAGCATAATGTAAGAATTGGAATATTAAATTATCTTGCTAGTAAAAAGGACGTTTGCATGTTTAAATGGTCACCTAGTTAGGACCTTTTGTCTGCTGAACTATCATGCTGGAATTGACTTAGAGAAAACATGATTTCATTTTCTCAAGTATCTGACGAAGGGGATGTCATGCCGGGTTAGGGCAGGGGGGTGGATAGAGTAGGCAGATACGGGTTCGGGACAGGCAGGCTGTGTAGGCAGGGTATTGCGGCGATCGCGGATTTGGGCGATTGACCGGCACAGTGTTGTTGCATCAGATCGGGGAAGGGATTTGGGCTTTCTTTTTAGTGGATGGACCTGTTCCATTTAGATCAGTGTCATATCCAGTCTTGCGGACTTATTTTCCTTGGACACTTATTACTCAGGCATTATGCTCGTGTGGGTCGCTCCCCTCGAGTGCCACTCCGGAGTGCGCGTTATAGAATTGAGTCTTTGAGACTCCTATCCTATCGGTGTTATGCGTAGGCTGGCATACCGATTTGGCAGGCATCGCAGGCAGTAAAGTACCAGTGTATACTGGGGTATAGATTGGTTTGGTCAGGCAGGCTTGATATTCTGATGCATACATTTAGATATTTTTAGCCGGCATGTAGAGGCATATTAGTGGTATTTTTATCAGTTATCCATGCATAAAGTTTACCATATTATTCTTTTCGCCTCTGGTAGTCCTAGTGGGCAGGTACGAGTTGAGGTTTACCCACTAGGGGAGGCTACTGTTTTTATAGTAGTTCTACCCCACTCTTTTTCCCTCTTCTTTTCCCCTTTGTTTTGCAGAGTCCTCTGCGGGAGTTGGCGGACCCTCTTCCCTGGACCGAGGTAAGAGGATCGTGACTAGCTAGCTGTTTTCCCCTGACCCTGAGGTTGATAGATTTGGATGTATCCCCGGTACACTCAGACTGTTGTACTTCCTTTTATTTGGGTCTGGCTTCGGCCAGCGGATGTATTTTATTTGGTGAGCTGGGAGAGACATTTGTAACATTTTTGAGAGCTATGTGTATTTTCTTTTCTGCTCTTATCTGCTTTGTACTAGTTGTAGTTAGCTCTGTTATGCTCTTTCTTTTATCTAGCTATCTGAGCAGGTTACCACGCGCTCGTGTACACGGGAAAATTCCGAGTGCACGGCGGATCTGTAGACGAGCCTGGGTTCCTGGTTTACACCCGGGGCGTGACAACTGGTTACACCTCCATAAGGCATAACATGCATTATAACCCTGCCATCCCTTAAACGGTTACCATTAATAAGTTTACCCACCTGAAGCGCTTAAACCAAGGCAAACCTGAAGTCGGTTGAAGAGTGTAGACACTCACAGTCCAAAATCTGCTAAAGCTGCACCCTCGGTACATGTCGCGAACGCCTTGGCTCCAAACAACTAAAAGTACCCCGAATCAAAGCCTACAGATCCATCGGGTCCAGCAACATTGTAAACACCCCTGGGTACAACAAAAGGTCCAAGGTTACAGTTTATTCCCCAAAATATCCAAGATATACAACATCAGAAAACAGCCCGAAGATGTGCAGTTTTCACCTGCAGAACGAATTCTGAAAAATCCAACAAAATTACTGTCGCTTTCTCGCGGTCGATACCTTCGAACCGAGTACCTGCACGTCAAATTCCGAGCCCCGTAGGCCGAGTTACAAATTCCACAATACAGGCGCTCACAAACACACAACCACATATCTGTATTTCCATGCACAGATAAGGGGAAAAAAACATATACTTTCGGGCAAAACTCAGAAAAATCCAAGAAAAATACTGTGATAATCCTTGCGTCGAGTAGATGAAAAATGTGCAAAGGCTGTCTCAATCCGATGCCCGGTTTGCGGAGATATCCTCGAAACAACCCGCGTTGTCCACAACTACTTCACAGAGAAAGTGTCAGAGGTAAACAGGAAGAAACCCCTCGAGAAGCCAAATGAGGGAAAGCCGAAAATACCTAGATCGTAGATCTGTCTGTCGCGGATCCAGCGGACGAAGAAAAGCTCGAAAAGGTGGTCGGAGTAGGCCGGGGGAGCTCGCGCACCGAAACGCGACGAAGGGGAACACAAATGGACAGCGTCGCGCCGCGCCGTAAAAAATGGAAACCTCGGTAAGCGTGCCACCAAAAATGCTAGAATTCCTTTAGAGGGTGCGCAACATGTAGGGGAGCAACTTTGCTTAAGGGCTCGGGGTATTGGAGGCTCGGAAATGCAGAAAAAGCATGAAGAAGGCGGTTCGGATGCTTTTATAGGCTGCAGAAACAAATCCAAAAATGCGGATATGTCCCAAAACCGGCGCCCGAAAATTTCGGCTGCTACAGTGTTGGGCCCAGCCCCAACACTGTGCAGGCCCGAATCTCCCACGGCCTCCACGTAGCCCACAAACAGGAAACAGCGGCGGTGGACCACCCAGAGCGCCGCCAGTGGACAGCCCGGTACGACGACGTGGCAAGCCCCGCCAGGCAACGCCGCGCCTGGCAAGGCCTGCGCGCACCGCCGCGCCCTCTGCACGCACGCGCCCCGAGGCTGTGTAGTGGGTTTCGTGGACCGACGCCACACAACACCGCGCCAAACACACACCGCCACGGTCACCACGGTCCACGTACACCCGCGGACATTTCCGTGGACCACGCCTACAGCGCGGCCAACCGGGAGCCGCCCACGTGCCCTGCTCCCGGGTGCACGCCTCCGCGGTAGAACGCTCACCTGCCCGCGCCCCCGCGCGACTGCCCGCCGCCGTGCCAGTGCCTGCCCGTCGCCGCGCCGCCGCCCTCCGCCGTCGCCGGCGCTTGCCCCGCTGCCGGAAACAGTAGCATCCTCAAAATCTGTGCCGGGTCATCCGAGCTCCGAAAAAATGCAAGTGATAGTCCATTTCATCGTTTTCGGCGCTGAATCCAAATTGCGTTCCGATTGTCCACATTCAACTTCTAAAAATTGCACGAAGGCACACATCCGCGGAAAGGTGTTCTTTGGTCCAAACTTCGCGATGAGCCATTAATCACCCATTGCGCGCCAAAACCACTTCGAAGCATTCGACAGGCCGGCCATCTGATCACCCACGTTGATCCATTTAAGCCCGGCAAGTCCATCCAATTGTGTCCAACTTGTGCACAAACCCCTGCCGACGAGCCACAAAGTCATCAAGAAGCTGTAGAAAACAGTGTCTCCATAAGTGGAAATTCGGGTCTTTCCCCACACCGCCGCACGGCGTGCTCGGAAGCATCGGAAACCATTGCAACAGAACAAACAT
>JAQNDB010001827.1:0-43813 GCA_029204045.2 Tillandsia leiboldiana | reverse complement strand
CTAGATGCTGCCACGTGTCACCCCCGGTCCACCGTGCGCCCCGCAACACCGTAGACAGCGCCCGCGGACCGGCCCACTCCCGGGCGCCACGCGTAAGGCCCCGGTGCACGCCTGCCGAGTGGACGGGCGGCCCGCGCCTCCGTCCCACCGCGCCGCCTGCGGCCGCCCGCCGCTGCCGCCGCCTCCGGAAACACTGTTCGGCGGTGAACAGTGTCCAGAGTCCAAAAATAACAAGTGGGTAGTCCGTTTTAACGTTTTCGCGCGCTGAATCCAAATCGAAGTCTAATGTTGCCAAATTCCAACTCCAACATTTGCCGAAGGCATCGCGAAAGGTAATCCTGGTCCAAACTCGCATGAGTCCAATTTAAATATCCTTGGCGCGCGAAACACTTTAACGATCCGACGGAGTCCAATGATCACCCACGTGATCCATTAAAAACAGCGAGCCCAACATAATGTCCAATTGGGGCACAACTAACACCAACACGCCACATAGGGCCTCGGGGAGCTAGTAGATGATCCAGTAATCTCGAGTGGGGATCCAGGTCCTCACATCCTCCCCCACTAAGAAAAGTTTCGTCCTCGAAACTAACTCAAATCCCCCAAGGGTACCACTACCACGGGTAGGTATTCATCAATAAACGCCTCCAGCTCCCGAAACATCGCTCACTCCCCGTGATTATCCCAACAACAACAACAACAAGTACGGCATGGCACGACATGCGATTTTCTCAACTCCCGAGCCAGAAATCGCAACGGGCGTCCCTCGTACTCCAACAATCACAGATCTCGGAAGGGGCAAGTCAATCACGGGAGGGATCCAAAAGCAAAAACTCCGGAGCTGAGACGTGACAACAATACAGAGGCCCCTCAAGAGCCGGGCGGGTGGAAACAGAATAATCAACAGCGCAACACGCCCAAACCACCTCCTGGTGTCTACTCAAACAAGGATCACCAAGTATACCCACAAATTCATCCGATGAGGAAAAAAAAGATCCAATAAGCGGGTCTTCACTCGGTTACTTCCGATCCAAAATCACCGAGTGGCCTACTCGAACCACGAGGCCTCAAAAGGGATCCTCAAGAGACACAATCTCAAGCCACGGTTGGACACTCAACAAGCCAACATAACTCCAACGGACCCACGGGTCGAAAAGATGCCTGACGGGGACAAAACGTCAGTGAACGGGAGGGGGAAAACTGGCTTCGAAGGCGATCAAAAAGCGGAGGCTCAAAACTCGCGGTCAAAAATCCCAAATCAGCAACAACAATCCGCGGAATCCCACTCAAGAGCTGAGTAATCAAAACTGATAGCCAAACAGGCATGGCCTACGCCCAGGTTATAACAATCCAAGCTGGGAATAAAGGGTGTACTGAAGGCCTCAACTGGGGAATCTAAGCTGCCTGCAAAACAGCGTTCATCCTGCCACAACACTCATAGGGTTGGACTAATAAAGTGTGGACCGAAGATCCACCCACGGTAACTCCACCGCCACAATGGGAGGCATCACTAAATCACACAATTCCATCTCCCAACACAGGAAACCACTAGCATTGGCGCTAATATCAGACACATTATCCATTGGCCATGCTCTCTCGGCACCGCCAAGTCTAGAAGCTTCTCACCTCAAGAATGAAAGTCGGTCTCAGTCAACTTGAATAACATCCATTAGGCGGGTTCCACCGCCGCCCTACGGCTCGAACAAAGCGACCCAAGAAGGTATGCTTCTGCAGCTACATCTTGTACTTCAATAACTTGGCATACCGCTTCATCCCCCGGGCATGATAGCACATCCACAAAGCGCTCCTCGTGCTCCAAATCACTCTGGGAGCAAATCAAAATATCACCGGGGAAAATACCACTCCCAGTCCGCAAGTACAAACAACGGGACCTACTATTCCTCAGATCTTGAAATCCACGGGCAATCGTCATTCCATTGGCCTCACTAACAATCATAATGCCCTCACCGCGTCCAAAAACGCCACCTAGGCGAAGTCCTCAGCTGTCTAACACCAAGTGGGTGCTCGCATCATCCACCAACTGCCGAGTTAGTTCCATCGAAAGGTCATAGATCACCCGGACCTGTCTAACTCGAACCATAAAAGGACCTCACGTCGTGTATCAACGACGTGGCATCCACCACCGTATACCAACGGCGTGGCACTAGGTCAAACAGACCCCTCGATCCATCAGATCCTGCAACTGTGACAACAGCTCTCTCTCAGCTCTACGGCGATATCCAATGAGGTGCTGTCCAGGGTGGTGCGGTCCTCGAACCACATCAAAAGCAATCTCTATCTCCCTAACGGCGGCATTACCAACAAAACTAAGGTGAAATCCACACACGGGATCTCGCAGGCAACAGAGATATCCTCGGTCCCGTGCCGCCGTAAGCACCTCTCATCCTGTCGCTAAAACCAGAGTGCTCTACAACCTCAACGAGCAAGCCTCCAATTGCCTGTCTTGCCGAGATCAAGTCCTCTTTTGCCGCAGTCGTCGAACATCCTGTGGCATAGTGCCCCAACCATCTCAAGCATAAGGTCAAAACACCTAAGTGCTATAATTTCCAATAATTCTGCCGGCATCTCGCGGTCTCGGCCGCACTGGACATGATCCAAAAGCCTCCTCCACGTGCAAAACAACAACAGGAACCTGTACCTCTAGTGCACGTGGTAACAAATCTGCTCTAACCCAGGTAAGAGTGGAACATGCTCTAACTCCGACGACTACCGTGGTGAAATCCCACCTGCGACACTCAATCCACTACCGTGCGCCCCCTCCAACCGGGCGGCACAGATCATCCGCTCAAAGCAAGTGGTTGTGCTCAATCTGCCTGAAAATCAGGGCTATCACTAGGAAGCACGACCTCTTCTTGACCACAATGAGGCGACGAATAAGGTCCTCCGCAGATAACAAATCCATGCTATCGCTGCGCCACTCTGATAAAATACTGATGTCCCTTCGGGGTCAACCGACCTCTGACATCTCGGGAATTCGCCATCCAAGAAAGAAAATTAGTCATGCCTGCCTGGCCGATCTGTCCTCCATCATCCGGCGCCAAACGCCAAAATCCAGAACTCACCTCTGGCGACAGATCCCTATCCAAAGGAACTGCAATGCCGCGTCCATACACTGTGCCTGCTCCAACGAGGCGTCTAAATATTACAATGGAGGGGGCAAGAATACACGAAGGTCGTCCTGGCGCAATCCAATCCCAGTCTCATAATCCATGGACTCGTACCTCGATATCTGGAGTGAGACAGTTCAACAATGCATACACTCACAAGCACAGGGAGCTCCTCAATTAATCACTCCATCACCACCAGCAGCGACTATGGCCTACAACGGCTCAAAACTCAATCTAGAGTGCGGGGTGCGTTATCCTGGCCAAATAGGCCCAGAAGGTAGATCATGTCCACAAGCTCACCGCTGTCAAACCATTCCCCCTGCCTCGGTGCCGACACTAAACAGTGGCACAGAGGGGGCTACTCAGTGCGCGAACAACTGTGTCACCAAGGACCAGCTGCGACACACAAGCCAGCTGATAAAGCCTCTGAAAATCCTGTCATCTGGCGCGGGGTCTCCTGAAACCTCACTCCAGGTATCCGGCCCAAAACCAACTGCTCAAGCTCAACTGCCCTGACAGGAGGTTCAGAGCAAAGGGCGTCAAAAACCCAACGTCGGGAGAAACGCTCGCAAGGACGAAACACAAAACAGACACAACAACACTCGACCTCAATCCAGCGAAAGTCTAAGAGTCACCGTTCAACAGATTATGTGTCTGCATCCAACATATTATAGGCAGAATAAAATGCCAATGCATCCTCCCGTCCCTTGGGGAGAGGTAATAAAATCAATCAGGACTCTCGCAAAATCACGAATCTCACACGAAGTCAGTCAAGGTTCAAACCAAAAGCCTAGGGTGTTCTAAGTCACCCATGAACTACAACATGGCTTGATACCACTCTAATCTGTCCGCCCCGGGGTCGAAACCGCGACCCGGGACCGCCAAAACAGATCCGCCACTATGCCAACCTGCATAGGCGAAGCGTCCTACTGCAAGAAAAAAAAGTTACTAAACTAAACAGATATCCAGAGCTATAAATGAAAATCGATGCTGTAACTAAAATCTCAATCACTGTACAACTGGAAATAAACAACACTGTCTGCCTCCCAAACTAATAATAATACATATCCTCAAGTACAAGCTCTAAAACCAACCGGGAGGTAACTCCATATATACAACAGTGTACAGTCTCTCAATACAAAATATCCTCACTACAAGTCTCTCAAAGAGGAAAAGAAACTGGAATCTACTGATGATTCCTCAGAAGGGTAACGCTACTCTCCAACGCCGGGTAGGGATCTAGCTCGCGACTCCTCGCCACGATCACGACCACAGAGTCGGCAACACCTGCTAAGACTCTGCAAAACAAAGGAGAGGAGAGAAAAAGAGGGGGAACCCCCAAAGGGTGTGAGAACTACACCAAAAAGGGAGTTCTCAGTGGGTACCACCGCCAGACCCGACGGTCTGCCCACCAAGTCCTCAAGAGACAAAAACTGACCCAAGTCATAAGGCTGAAATGAGTACGCTGGAAACTCTCAAACAGCTACCCTGCCCCCACTAAAGGCTAAAAGGGTGGAGAACAAACAGTGGTATGCAACCACTAGCAATAAAGTGCACCAACGACCCAAACGAGCTGATGCCACATCTGGTCCAGTCACCTGCATCCACCTACAACCACCTCCCAAGACGGGCAGGAATTACGTAGGGCGTCCAACGGACTAGCTCGCTATCGAGTAGAGGATCATGCAGGCTATGGTGAAAATCCACGCTCCCTCACAGACGGATAGAATCAAGATGCTCAACCTCTCACACAGCGGTCAAAGTACTCGCAAACAACTCGGGACCACGTTCAACCAGACGGCTCTCAACACTACCACACTGATCTAAACTCAACTACCAGTCTGCACTCGGCCCCCCAGGCACGAGTGTCACCATAAAAGTATTTGACGAAATAAACTCAATCGAATGACCGGTATAAAACCCCTGGCCACTGCTGCTCTGTCCAAATGACCGGAACCCAACACGGTCTGACCGGAACCCAACACTGGTCTCACCGGAACCCAACACGGTCTGACCGGAACCCAACACGGTCTGAAGCCTACTCCGGAGCGGCACTCGAGGGGAGCTACCCACACGAGTAAAGCATCTCTGTCATCAATATCACCAGTATCTCGAACAGCAGGACTAGATCATCAGTCAGATCAAAGTGGAAAAACTCAACCACTAAAGAAAGACCCGACCCTCAGTCAGATGCAACCTAAACGCTAAGTGGGAAACTCCATCCACTAAGTAAAACTGATACCCAATCAGGTGCATAGAGAAACATCCGGTCAACCGCCCAATATCCGCGGTTGCCGCAAAGCCCCACAACTAAACCCACCTGTCCAGACACGAAGTCCCGAATATACACTACCCAAACCCCCCTGCTCGAACCCGCGCAACACTGACCCACCTGACAACAAGATGGAGAAAAGAAAAGCATGGTTTCTCCTAAGTCAAGTTCCAATAAGTAGTGCAGCAGTTAAAAGATGGCCTAACTACATGACCATACAAGCATGCAAATGTCCTCAAGGAAATAAAGGGGGTGGTAAAGCATAATAATAGTTCCTTTAGGAAATAAACAACATGCGGAATCTCAACACTAGACCTGTCCACAACTCAGGGTTCAACAATAGAATGATCATAATAACTCCTCAGAGTACAAATCCGCACATAGCTACGAAATCCTTGTCCCAAGCATAATCCATCACAAGAAAGGCTATGTGCTAACATGGCATGTTACATAATCTCATAGGGTAACATTATCCTAGGTAAGCTTACACTAATCATAATAACTCCTCCGAGTACGACTCCGCACATAGCTACGAAATCCTGTCCCAAGCTAATCCATCACAAGAAAGGCGATGTGCTAACATGGCATGTTACATAATCTCATAGGGTAACATTATCCTAGGTAAGCTTACACTAATCATCACATAGATGTCCAACTCATGCAAGTCCTCGGTATACCTCATACATACTATTCTTGCAAACATTTATACCAATATCAATAACAAGCTAACCTACTAGCCAATATAGACTATGGACCCTACACATGCATGCATCAGTCATAGAGGGGTGACATCCCCACAAGTGGGCTTCTACTTGCCACAACATAAACATTGCCCTTAAACAATTACTGATAGTAAGCTCACCCACCTGAAGCGCTTAACCAAGGCAAACCTGAAGTCGGTGAAGTGGGTAGACGCCCGCGGTCCAAAATCTGCCAAATATCACCATGGTACAAGTCGCGTAAGCCTCGGCTTCAAACAGCTAAAGACACCCCTGGGCACAACAATAACGCTCAACATTACACTTTTATTCCAAAACTAACCAAACATACACAATCTGAAAATCAGTCCCAAAGCCGCGCATATTTCACCTGATGCAAGTGCCCGAAAAATCCAATAAAAATATCACAGTAATCCTCGCGTCGATACCTTCGAAACGAGTACCTGCACGTCCAATTCCGAGCTTCCTACACTGAGAAACAATTCCGACAAGGGAACCACCCCGAATCAAACTACACTCAAAAACTGTAGCAACAATTACTGTTCACAGATAATCTTCACCTTCGAGAAATATACAGAAAATTCCAAGAAAATTTGGGCATATTCCTCGTGATGTGTAGATGCAAATCGCCTCTTGAATCGCCCCAATCCGATGCCTGTGCGCGAAGATATCGCCAAAATACCGCACCGCTGTCCCAAAACTCCGCCCAGAAAAAGGGGTTACAAGATGATCCGAAAGACCCATGAAAAGCTCGGAATGGGAAAAACCAGTAAACATGGGAAACATAGCCCTACATGTCGTGAAGCCACGGCGCAAGAATCACCGAAAAAGGTGCTCGGGGTAGGCCGGGAGAGTCCTCGCACCAAAACGCGACGAAGAAGACCACAAACGAACGAGCGTCGCGCCGCGCCGTAAAAATAGAAACCTCGATAAGCGTGCCACCAAAAATCCCGAAACTTTGCAGAAAGATGCATCCAAACTCGGGGATCATCTTTGATGAAGACACCCAGGCGAGATGAGGCTTGGAAATGGCGGAAAAAGGGAAGAAAGGGAGCTCGGATCGCCTTTTATAGGCAGCAGAAACAATTGGGAAAATACCGAATAAGTCCCCGTTTTCCGGGCGCTGGAGTTTTCGGGCGCGCACTGTAGAGCCCGAAAACCCCCCGCGCCCGAACACTGTAGCCCGCCCCGAATCCCATCCAGGCCTCCACGTCGCCCGCCAAACAGGCGACAGCCGCTCCAGCGTACCCGTCTCGCAGCGTGGCCACCCGCGGACGACGACACGTGTCCTCCCCAAGCGCGGGAATCCGCCCGACCGCGCCCCCGTGCGCATGACGCCGCCGCCTGCCACCTCTGCCGCGCACAGTAGCCCCACCCAATCGGAGAACGCCCGTGTCAAGCCACCTGCCTAGTGAACCCGGTGCACGAAATCCTGGGACCGAACCAATGCGAACCTGCCACGTGTCCAAGCCCGGTGCACCGTAAACCACGAGCCATCCCGAATACTGCGTAGACCAACCCGCTGTGAACCCACCTCTAAGATGCTGCCACGTGTCACCCCCGGTCCACCGTGCGCCCCGCACTCCCCCGTAGACCGCGCCCCGCGGACCGGCCCACTCCCGGGCCGCCACGCGTCCAGCCCCCGGTGCACGCCTGCCGCGTGGACCGGGCGGCCCGCGCCTCCGTCCGCCGCGCCGCCTGCGGCCGCTCCGCCGCTGCCGCCGCCGCCGGAAACACTGTTCCGGCGTGAACAGTGTCCAGAGTCCAAAATAACAAGTGGGTAGTCCGTTTTAACCGTTTTCGCGCGCTGAATCCAAATCCGAAGTCCAATTTGCCAAATTCCAACTCCAAAATTTGCCGAAGGCATCCGGAAAGGTAATCCTTGGTCCAAACTTCGCACTGAGTCCAATTTAAATATCCTTGGCGCGCGAAACCACTTCTAACGATCCGACGGAGTCCAATGATCACCCACGTGATCCATTAAACACGCTGAGCCCAACACTAATGTCCAATTGGGGCACAAATACCACCAACACGCCACATAGGCCTCCGGGAGCTGTAGATGATCCAGTAATCTCGACGTGGGGATCCAGGTCCTCACAGATCTATTTTTAAAAGTCCTTTTGCAAAACTAATTTGATTCTTAGTCTCTCTACATGATTATGATTGTTTGGGTACAATTTTTCAAATTTTTGAAAATTAACAATTTTTCATGTGTTCTTGAGTTGATCTTCACAGGATACATTTTTCACTAGCAATCAAAATGGTGATCACTTGGATTATTTTCCTACTTGCTGCCATGGTTCATACCAAGGACACTGTCAAGCCCAAGAGGGCTAAGAAGGCTAAGAAAGCGAAGAAAGCTAAAGATGATTCTGATACAGAATCTGAAACGGAATCAATTGATTGGATGAACTGCAAGTTGAAGCAACGACTGTTTCTACTGCTTCGAAAGGAAAAGCCCGTGCAGAGACATCAAAGGAAAAGGCTCCGCCTACTGCTGCAGAGAAAGGTAAAGCACCAATGGAGGAAACTTCTGGGAAGACCAGAAGAAAAAGTATTGCTCGCAAAAGGGGGAGTGCTCGAGGAATCTCCATTGAGCAACCAGTTGATAGCCAAGCACCTCCACAAGACTTTGTCAGCTCGGCTAGGATTAAGGAAAATAAAGAGGGAAGTGGAATTCAAATTACTGAATCCCTTTCTAGAGCATACTCTGTACCTAGCGAATCCGCATGGACTGAAGACCAGCATGCATCATCTGCCTCTACAACTCGTCCAGCGACTTCTAAGAGAAACGCTCTAGCAGCTACTGTATTGGCCGCCATTCATCAGGACCAAAGAAGACTTTCTGCTGAGCAAGAGAAATTGGCATTAGGTCTCCGACAAATGGCTGCTGACCAAAAACAGATGAAAAAGAAATGTTCCAAATTATCGCGAATGCTGAAAGGAATCTTGAACAAGATAGACGATACTAGCTCAGACAGTTCTGATTTGGCTTGATCTTTTATGCTCTAACCCTTATCGTTTATATTGCAGGTTTTTAAGGTTTCAGTTTTAATTTTAGTTCTCAGGATTTTCTTGATTGTGAAATTTTTAACTCTCCTTCAATTTTTGATAATTTTGGCTTTGTTTGTGACAAAAAGGGGGAGAGAGTTTAGAGAGAACTTGAACAATGATTGAACAATGATTGATGTGAATATGTGAACATCAAGGTAAGTATCATTTCAACTTTGACTTTGGTGAAAGGTAAGTATCACAACTTTGGTTTTTATCTTGTGATTTGTTGCATGTTCCTACTAACTATTCGACTAACTATTTGGACATGTATTATTACTAACAAGTTGTTTGATTACTAACAAAGCAAAGTCATGACATTTGGAATTTTATTGCTTAGAAGATATGTCAATGCTTGATTGTGATCCTATTACATATCTGAATTACTCAATGTCATGGTGAGCATAAATTCTATCTCTGTTAGGTTTTGAATGCTAAATATTCTTGAGGTATCTAACGATCTCTTTTTGTCAAGAATGATTTCTTTGTGCAGAGAGTACAGATGTCTAAGTCTAGAGTCTGTTTTAGGAGTTTATCTCATGTTTTTAAATTTTCGGATCTCCATAGTAAATTTTTGTTGTATGGTGATAGCAACAAAAATATCTTTTTAAATTTTCTTTAGTGGATCTGTGTTTTGTCACGAAACCGCCAAAGGGGGAGATTGTTACGGAATTTGAGTTGGCGTAGTTTCGTGAAAGGTTCAAGTCTTGAAGATTGAAGGTGAAGAAAGTTGGATCATTTAACTCAATCTCAAGAAAGAAGAATTCAAAAGGATCAGGTATGTTTAACTAAAGATTATTGGTGATCCGAATACTTCTTGTAGTGTAGAAACACCTGGAAGAGTTTTTAACTGCATAAAAATCAAAAACTGGTGTTCGGACATGTTCAGGATCCGGATCAGAGCCAGCGATCCGGATCCCGAAGGTTGTTGTTTCATACATTACTTCAATCCGGATCGCAGCATCTCACGATCCGGATCCCGAATGTTGAGTTTTCTGAAATGTATGAACGATCCGGATCAGGCATTCTGATCCGGATCCCGAACGTTTGTTTTCTGGAAACCGTCTTTATTGCTACTACAATCCGGATCGCCCAAATCCGATCCGGATCGCCGTCCGTAAAAATTCCAGAAATGTTAGGTTTTTGATTCTTATCTCCTTCCAAATGTTTCTAACCTATAAATAGACCCTATGACTCTTTTTCTAGGGTTAATCCAAAATGAGGCCGTAAAGGAAAATAGCCGTCATTTTCATATATCATTTCATACGGCCTAAGATCCACATATAGAGAAGAAAGGAAATCATTAGAGAATACTCTATGTTTCTTCATCTATATTGATTAGTTTGATTCTAGGTTTTCATACTCACATCTTGAGTTGAATCAAACTAATGAATACTCAGATGGTATTTCCGATCTATCTTTGATCTAAGTATTCGGCGGATCATCACCACCCAAAAACAACGATTTCCCCAAAATCGGCGTGTGGATTCGCGTGTCCTTGTGGATTCAAGGTTCAACCGCTCTCGTGGATTCGGAGTGAGGCACGTTCGTGGATTCGAAGGGTGCTATTGGGTGCAGACCGTGGATTCGGTCGGCCGTCGTGGATTCGACGTTGGACGCCGTGGATTCGGCGTTGGGCGCAGATCGTGGATTCGAGAAGCGTCGCGGAGCGAGCGGAGAAGATCCTCTAGGAGCGTATGGAAAAGGTTGAGTCGTAAGTGTGTACGGTAAATCACCTTGTACGTGTTTTAATTCTAGTGGATTTCTGCCGTGTTATCGGTCCCGTGGTTTTTTACTCCGGTGATGGAGTTTTCCACGTAAAAATCTTGCGTGTTATTTTTATTTCCGCATTGGGTTTTTATCGCAACGATTTTTGAGTGTTTATACGTTTACACCTATTCACCCCCCTCTAGGTATTTTTTCCCCTATTTAGATCTACATTACATATAACCCAACATCAGTCTCCTCATCCGATTGCCAAGCTCTTCTGGCACTGCCCAGTCCAAGAAGCTCCTTTCCTTGACCATAATTGTCGACCTCGGCCAATTCCCAAATGGTATCCATATTGGCCGAATTTTCCACCGCCGCCCCTACGGCTAGTACAAAGTGACCCAAGAAGGTATGCTTCTGAAGCTACAACTTGTACCTCAATAACTTGGCATACAGCTTCATCCACACGAGCATGGTAGCGCATTCACAAGTGCTCCTCGTGCTCCAAGTCGCTCTGGGAGTAAATCAAAATATCCTCGGGGAACACCACTCCCAAACCGTCCAAGTACAACTGGGACACACCATTCTCAAATCTTGAAGACAACAGGGCATTAATTATTCCACTTGGCCTCGCTATGAGTTCATAATGCCCTTACAGGATCCTGAATGCCATCATGGCAGAATACGCAACTGTACAATTCCACGTAGGTACAGGTATCCCAGACGAACAACTGCCGGAGTATAACTCCATCAAAAAGTCCTAAATACCACCCGGACCTGTCTACATTCGAACCATAAAAGGACCCTCACAGTCGTGTATCAACGACGTGGCATCACCACCGTATACCAACGGCGTGGCATCACCACCGTATACCAACGGCGTGGCATCACCACCGTATACCAACGGCGTGGCATCACCACCGTATATCAACGGCGTGGCACTAGGTCAAACAGACCCCTCGATCCATCAGATCCTGCAACCGCGCCATCAGCTCTATCAGCTCTACCGGCGATATCCAATGAGGTGCTGTCGAGGGTGGCGCGATTCCCCGAACCACGTCAAACGCAATCTCTATCTCCCTATCCGGCGGCATCGTCAACAGCTCAGGTGAAATCACACCCGGGATCTCGTGGGAACCAGAGATATCCTTGAGTCCCGGTGCCGCCGTAAGCACCCCTCACACTGTCGCTAAAACCTGTGTGCTCTAACTGTCTCAACAACCAAGCCTTCTCTCTTCTTCCTCACAGAAGGTCAAAATCCTCTCTTTCCGCAGTCAAACATCCTGTGGCATTGTGCCAATCAATCTCAAGCACAGGGTCAAAATACCGAACTGCCACAATTACCAATAAATCTGCTGGTAACTCTCGGCCTCAACTGCATTGGACATGATCCAATAGCCTCCTCCACATGCACCACACCAACAGGAACCTATACCCTCTAGTGCACGCGGTAACAAATCTGCCTCTTGTCCATGCAGGAATGCAACATGCTCTAACTCCGACTGCTGTGATGAAATCACACCTGCTACAACTCGATCCACTACCGTGGCGCCCTCCAACCGGGCGGCACAGATTCATTCGCTCGATGCAAGTGGTCGTCGCTCAGTCTGTCATAACATATCTTGATTAACCACATAGGAAGCACGACCTCTGCCTCTGCTCACATTGAGGCGACGAATATGGTCCTCCGCAGATAACAAATCCACGCTACCGCTGCGCCACACTGATAAAGACGCTAATACTGCCATCGGGGTCCACCCGATCTCTGGCGTCTTAGGAATCCACTACCCTGGAAGAAGAAATCAGAAATGCCTCTACCGGCCGATCTGTCCTCCATCACCTGGCGCCAAGCACCAGTATCCTGAACTCGCCTTTGGCGGCAGATCCCTATCCAAAGGAACTGCAGCGCCACGCTCCATACACAATGCCTACTCCAACGAGGCGTCAAAACCTGTAACGGAGGGACTGAATAAACTGAAAGGTATCCTGGCGCAATCCGCTCCCAGTCTCATATATCCTATGCGCCTCGTCCCTCAAAACCTGGAGCGCGCGGTTCAGTAACTGCATAACCTCTCTAGCACAGGGAGGCTCTCAATTGATCACTCCATCACCACTAACCACGACTCTGCCTCCAAAGGCTCCAACTCAATCTTACGAGTCGGGGTGGTTCATCTGCCGAATCTGGCTCAATAGATCGATCATGTCCCCTCAGCTCACCAGCTGTCAACTATCCACCCTGCCTCGGTGCCTCGCCACTAAACATTGGCACAGAGGGGGCTACTCACTCCATCGGTGCCACAGAAATCCCCGCCCCTGAGGATACTGCAACCGAGTGATCTTAGAAGGAAGCACTGTTGAGCTGCCCGCTGTTCCGACAACTGTGTCACTAAAACCAGCTGCTCGCTCACTCTGCCGCTGATAAGCCTCTGACAATACTGTCATCTGGGTCCGGAGCTCTCTGACCTCAATCCGGGTATCCGACCCAAAGCCAACCGCTCAAGCTCAACTGCTATGACAGGATGCACACGGGTCAATACCCAGCGTCGGGGAGACACCGCTCGCCACGACGAAACTACAAAACAGCACAAAACAACGCTCGACCCAATCCAGCGAAAGTCTAAAGTATGTCACCCGTTCCACAGCATTATGTTGTCTGCAGCCAACATAATCACTTAGGAGAACAATCATGCCAATCACTCTTCCCGTCCCTTGGGAGAGGTATAAAACTCAATCAGGACTCTCGCTATAAATCACGACTCTCACGAAGTCAACCAAGGGTCAAACCTTAAGCCTAGGGTTTCTAAGTCCACCATGACCTACAACCTAGGCTCTGATACCAACCTAATCTGTCACGCCCCGGGGTCGAAACTGCGACCCGGGCTCGCCAACAGATCTGCCACCTATGCCAAACCCGCATAGGCGAAGCGTCCTACCTGCAAGAAAAGTACTATAGCTAAACAGATATCAGAGCTATAAATAAAAAACTGCTGAAAAACTAAAATCAACTACTGTACAACTGGAAAATAATACAATAATGTCCAACTCCCAAAAATGATCATCATACAATATCCTCATATACAAAACTCATAGGTCAACAGGGAGGTATCTCCAATAAATACATCAGTGTACAGGCTCTCAATACATATCATGTCCTCACTACATCAGTCTCTCAAAAGAGGAAAATAAAATAGCTAATCTGCTGGAGCTCTCCTCCGAAGGGGTACCGCTACTATCCAATGGAGGGTAGGGATCTAGCACGCGACTCCCTCGCCACGATCAACAACCGCAGAATCAGCAACACCCGCTAAGACTCTGCAAAACAAAGGAGAGAAAAGAAAGGGAGGGGGAAAACCCCCAACGGGTGTGAGAACTACACCTAAAAAGGGAGTCCTCAGTGGGTACCGCCACCAGGCCCGACGATCTGCCCACCAAGTCCTCAAGAGAGATAAAAATAACCAATGCAGTAAGAACTGAACAAGAAAGCTGAAGACACTCAACAGCTATCATGCCCCTATCTAAAGGCTCAATCTCTCACATAACGGTCAAAGTACTCACACGACACGGGACCACCGTCAAACCTAACGGCTCCCAACAACACTAGTACTGGTCTGAACACAGCTACTAGACTCCACTCAGCCCCCAGGCATGAGTGCAACAATAAAGGTATCTGACCGAATAAACTCAATCAAATGGGCCGGTATAAAACCCGGTACTGCCTGCTCTGCTGTCGAACTCAAGAACTCATCTGCGGTAATACTGACCGACTACTGACCGGTACGGTGGCATCCCAAAATAGGTGACAGACCGACTACTGACCGGTACGGTCGCACCCAAAATAAGTAACAGACCGGCTCCTGACCGACACGGTCGCACAATAAATAAGTGACAAACCGGCTCCTGACCGGCACGGTCGCACAATAAATAAGTGACAGACCGGCTCCTGACCGGCACGGTCGCACACTAAATAAGTAACAGACCGGCTCCTGACCGGCACGGTCGCACAATAAATAAGTGACAGACTCCTCCCACTAGAGAAATTTGATAACCAATCTGGTGCATAAATAAATGTCCGGTCAACCGCCCAATATCCGCGGTTGCCGCAATACCCTGCCGTCTATAACCAAGTCCTATAGCCGACCTCCGATTAACCGCCCAAAGTCCGCGGTCACCGCAAAACCCTGCCAACCGCAATCCAGCACAACCCGTCCCTGACACCAATGTCCCGGCTACACTACCCTAGACCCCTGCTCGCACCCGAGCAACACAGACCGTCTGACTAACAAAGAAGGAGAAAAGGATAACACGGTTTCTCCTAAGTCAAGTTCCAATAAGTAGTGTAGCAGTAAAAAGGTGGCCTAACTATATGTCCATACAAGCATGCATTTGTTCTTTAGAAGAATATAAGGAAGTAAACCACATGCCAAAACCATCAATGCCTACACCTGTCCATAATCCTCAATCATAATAACTCCTCAGAGTAAAAATCCGCACATAGCTAAATAATCCTGCCCCATCGCATAAATCAACCACATAAAAGGCTATGTGCTAACATGGCATGTTACATAATCACATAGGGTAACATTATCCTAGGGGAGCTTACGTTAATCATCAACATAGATGTCCAGATCATGCAAGTCCTCAGTATACATCATAAATACTATTCTTGCAATTAATCATACAATTATCATTATCAAGCTTACCTACCTCTCAATCACAAACCATGTACCCTAGACATGCATGCATCCTAACATACAGAATTAGAGAACCGTCCACCGGTTCAGGAAACAAAGCACCCACCTGAAATGCTTTCCGCAGGCAAAGCTGAAGTCAGTGAAGAGCGTGGCCGCTTGCTAACATAATCTGCTAAACCCGCATCCTCGGTACATGTCGCGCAAGTCTCAGCTCCAAACAACATCACAAACAACAAAGAACACAACTCACTAATCAATACCCCCAAACATACACTTGCTATTTTTCCAAAATAGTGCAGAGATAGGCAATTCTCACCTCCAGCAGTGCTCCAAAAATTCCAAAAAATTTACGGTTGCGATCCTCGCGACGAGTATCCCCAAAATGAGTATTTACACGTCATGTTCCGACACCTGTAGGCCAAGATACAAATTATACAATGCGGGGCGCCGACAATCCACAACACTGCAAAAACAGCGGGATACAACCCCGAAAAAGCTTAATTCTCACATGCGAGATTAACTCGAAAAAATCCTGAAAAATAACCACTGCGTTCGTCGCGACGAGCCCTTCGAAACGAGTACCTGCACGTCCCAATCCGAGTCTTGTACATCAAGATAAAAATCCGACAAAGTGAACCTCTCAAAAGAATCCTGTACAAAAACTGTAGCACATAGCTCTGGAAAAAGGGGGTTTTCACCTTCGGGAAAAACTCAAAAAAATCCAGGAAAATTCGAGGACGTTCCTTGTGATGTGTAGATGCAAAAAGTGTAAAGAGACGTCTCCATCCGATGTCCGAGCGCAAAGTTATCGCCGAAACACTGCGGTGCTGTCCAAAACTCCGCCCAAGAAAATGGGTCAAAAGAAAGCTCGGGAAACTCCAAGATAAACTCGAAATGAAGGGAAGCTTAAATCACAAAGATCGTAGCCCTACCTGTCGTAAAGCCAACGGCGCAAGAATCGACGAAAACGGTGGTCGGAGCAAGCTGGGGGAGTCCTCGTACCAAAACGCGACGAAGGGGATCACACACGAACGAATGTCGCACCGCGCCGTAAAAATAAGAACCTCGAGATGCGTGCCGCGGAAAAATCTGGGAATCCACAAATGAATCCAGCTCTGGGAGAGGAGAAACTCTCGTGAAGGTTACATAGTGAGGGGATGAGCAGGAAAAGAGTTCTCTGCTGAAGAACTCGGACTATATATAGGCTGGAAGAAACAATTCAGAAAATGCCGCTTGAGTCCCTGGTTTCGCGCGCCCGTTTCTTCCGGGCCGCTATAGTGTTGGGCCCGGCCCAACACTGTGCGGGCCCGAATTCCTCTCGGGCCTCCACGTTACCCCCCGAACAGGCGACAGCGAAGCCCGCCGCTCACCTTGCGCCGCGTGGCCCAATGCAGCGCGGACGCGTGGCGCCTCCAGCGCGGGAAATCCGTCAACGCGCGCCCACGTGCGCGCCTGCGCGCGCGGCCTGCCAACCCTGTACGGACGCGTCCCGAGGCCCCCCCGCAATCGTTCTGTGAACCGGGTCCACAGCACCGACCAGTAATAACATGCCACGTGTCCCCCTCTGGTGCACGCCGGCTGTCACGCCCCGGGGTCGAAACTGCGTCCCGGGCTCGCCAACAGATCCGCCACCTATGCCAAAGCCGCATAGGCGAAGCGTCCTACCTGCAAGAAAAGTACTACAGCTAACAGATATCAGATCTAAAAATAAAAACCTACTGTATAACTAAAATCAATCACTGTACAACTGGAAATAATACAACACTGTCCGTCTCCCAAAAATAATAATAATGATACAATGTCCTCAAATACAAGCTCTGAACCCAACCGGGAGATATCTCCAATGAATACATCAGTGTACAGTCTCTCAATACATAATATGTCCTCGCTACATCAGTCTCTTAAAAGAGGAAAAGTAAAACAACTAATCTGCTGTAGATCTCCTCTGAAGGGGTACCGCTACTCTCCAACGACGGGTAGGGATCTATCTCGCGACTCTCTCGCCTCGATCAACAATCGCAGAATCAGCAACATCCGTTAGGACTCTGCAAAACAGAGGAGAGGAAAGAAAATAAGGGGGAAAACCCCCAGAGGGTGTGAGAACTACACCAAAAAGGGAGTTCTCAGTGGGTACCATCGCCAGACCCGACGATCTGCCCACTAAGTCCTCAAAATACAAAAAGCTAACCAAAGCCGTAAAGACTGAAAAAGAGGGAAGCTGGAGATTCTCAACAGCTCTCAAGCCTCTAAGCCTGCTAAACCTGCCTATGCCTGCCATGCCTGCCATGCCTGCCTATGCCTGCCATGCCTGCCATGCCTGCTAAGCCTGCCTATGCCTGCCATGCCTGTCATGCCCGCCTATGCCTGCTATGCCTGCCGTGCCTGCCATGCCTGCCTATGCCTGCCATGCCTGCCATGCCTGCCTATGCCTGCTATGCCTGCTATGCCTGCCATGCTTGCTATGCCTGCTAAACCTGCCTATGCCTGCCTATGCCTGCTATGCCTGCCATGCCTGCCATGCCTGCTAAGACTACCTATGCCTGCCATGCCTGCCTATGCCTGCTATGCCTGCCATGCTTGCTATGCCTGCTAAGCCTGCCTATGCCTGCCATGCCTGCCATGCCTGCCTATGCCTGCCAAGCCTGCCTATGCCTGCCTATGCCTGCTATGCCTGCCATGCCTGCCATGCCTGCCTATGCCTGCTATGCCTGCCATGCCTGCCTATGCCTGCTATGCCTGCCATGCTTGCTATGCCTGCTAAGCCTGCCTATGCCTGCCATGCCTGCCTATGCCTGCCAAGCCTGCCTATGCCTGCCAAGCCTGCCTATGCCTGCCATGCCTGCCATGCCTGCAATGCTTGCTATGCCTGCCGTGCCTCCCATGCCTGCCTATGCCTGCCATGCCTGCCATGCCTGCCTATGCCTGCTATGCCTGCCATGCCTGCCTATGCCTGCTATGCCTGCCATGCTTGCTATGCCTGCTAAGCCTGCCTATGCCTGCCATGCCTGCCTATGCCTGCCAAGCTTGCCTATGCCTGCCTATGCCTGCTATGCCTGCCATGCCTGCCATGCCTGCCATGCTTGCTATGCCTGCCACGGTCAACAACTCACAATGACCCCGGGACCACCGTATCCCCAAACGGTTCCCAACAACACTAGCACTGGTCTAAACACAGCTACTAGACTCCACTCGGTCCCCCTGACACGAGTGCAACTATAAAGCAAGTGTCTGTAATAAACCCAATCTAATGCCACCAGTAAAACTGGTACTGCCTGCTGTGCCGGCCAAATCGGGTATGCCAGCCTACGCATAACACCGATAGGGGATGAGAGTCTCAAGGACTCGAAGTCTGTAAATTGCACACTCCGGAGTGGCACTCGAGCGGAGCGACCCACACGAGTAAAGTGCCTCGGTAACAAGTATCATAAATCAGCACGACTGGATCATAACTCTGATCAAAGTGGGAAAGCCCAACCACTAAAGGAAGCCTTGGTCCTCAATCAGATGCAAAAATACTCAAATAGTGGAAAACTCTGTCCACTAGAGAAATTAGATACCCAATCTGGTGCATAAATAAATGTCCGGTCAACCGCCCAATATCCGCGGTTGCCGCAAAGCCCCACAACTAATCCAACCTGTCCCAGACACCAAGTCCCGACTACACTACCCAGAACCCCTGCTCGAACCTGAGCAACACAGACCACCTGACTAACAAAGAAGGAGAAAAAGATAACATGGTTTCTCCTAAGTCAAGTTCCAAAAGTAGTGCAGCAGTAAAAGATGGCCTAACTACATGTCCATGCAAGCATGCTTTGTCCTCAGAAACAATAAAAGTGGGTGAAACATATATTAGTAAAGCATGCTAAAATATTCCTACTATGGTATACCAATCTCACCCAAGTAGGTCATCCCTTGCTTACCTCTCGCTCATGTCGGTTGTACAACAATATGCCAGTTATCATTCATAGAGGGGTGACATCCCCACATGTGCGCTTACATTTACCATGATATATGAACCTTATACAGTTACCAAAATAAGCTTACCCACCTGAAGTGCTCAATCCAAGGCAAACCTGGGGTCGGTGAAGAGCGTGGCCACTTGCACGCACAATGTAGTGGCCCAGGTTTCCGTTCAGTTTTTCCCGTGAATCCTGGGTGTGAAACACCTATTATTGGTGTATTAGGTCCACAGTGCATCAAAGGGATGCTACGGATGGACACAGTGTGGTATTTACTGTTGGTTTGACCTTCGAAGGTAATTGCCGAATTTTATAGAAAGATTTGGGCCAATCGGAGGCCGTATTTGGATTCAGCGCGGAAAAACGCTTGAAAACGGCTTTTTATTTGTTGAAAACGGAGTCCGGATGCCCAAAAACGGACCCCCGGAAGTTTTCTGTGAAAAATGGTGCATGGGGGGACCTGTGGACCGGCCAGGGACACGTGGCGGCTCCTCATTGGGCTGGCGCACGCCCCCGGTCCACGGAAAGGGCCGCCGGTGCATGGTGGACCGGCGGGCCACGTGGCGGCACGCGGTTGGGCCGGTGCAAGGCGCGCGGCGCACGGGAGGGTGCGCGGGCAGCGCGGGCAGGCCGGGCAGGCACGGAGGGGGCGCGGTGCACGGTGGACCGGGGCGCGCCACGTGGCGGCCCCGGGTTGGCTGGTCCATGTGCGCGTGGCGCACGCGGCGCCACGCGGCGGCGGCCGTACGCGCACATGGGCGCACGTGGGCGCACGTGGTGGCGGCGCCCGCCGACAGCCGTGTCGGGCGGGGCCACGTGTCGCCACGCCGTTGGCTGGCGCACCCACCCTGCCGCCAATCACGGGGGACACGTGGCGCTTCCCCGTTGGGCCCGCACGGCTGCCGCTTGTTTGGCGGACACGTGGCGGGCCGTGGGCCGGGTCGGACGGCCAGTTGGACGGGAAGGGATCCCGTGCGCGGGCGGGCTGGGCCGGGCCGCACTGTAGCCGCCCGAAACACGGCCCGGGCTGCACTGTTCACGCCCGAAAGTGGGCCTGGGTACTGTAGCCGCCCGAAAGTGGGGACACAGAGGTCTTTTTCCCAAAAGATTTTTTTGGGCCTATAAATAGCCCTTCCCCTCCCTTTTTTTTCTCGGTTTTCTGAGAGAAAGAGAGAGAATCGGAGAGAGGTCATTGAAGAGAAGTTGTTCCTCACTGATTTTTCTACCTCGTGGTGCGTTCCCAGATTTTCTGGAAGTTCGACAGCGGCGATCCGGATTTTACTGTGTGCCTCGTTTTTCCCCAATCTTGGCCCGTTATCGTCGCATTTCAGTCCGAGGAGTCCCCTGCGCAGTGCAGGAGTCCTCTTTCGACGATTTCTTTGCCGGTGTGTTCCTAAGAGGTAGGGCTTCGTTTTCCGTGTTGGTGGTTTCTTTGGATTCCGATTCCTTGGCACGATTCCCGAGGTGTTTTGACCCCCTCTTTTGCTGTTTGGGTTTTTGGACAGCGGCGACATCGACGAATTGTTTCTCCGTGTAGGAATATCAGATCGAGGCGATTCAAGAGTCGATTTTGGGCTACTTTTCGCGAGGAACGCAACCGTGATTTTTCTGGGATTTTTGGAGCTCGGGACAGAGGTGAAATTCCACGTTTTGCGTGCTGATTATAAAAACAGCAAATCTGTTTTGAGACTTGTAGTTTTTACACCGTGTACACTTATGTGATGTTGTAGGATACTGTTTCAGCTGACAGTGTGCATAGAGGACAGCGGGTATTTTCTTGGGGTATTGTGCACGCTTTTCGAGGTGGGTGGTTGTTGCTTACCTCACTTCTGACTATCTCACTAGGAGTATTAGAGACTCCCGACTTTAAATTGATAATCGGTACTTTTAATCATAAAATGCATAAGTAAACCCCACAAATAATATAATAGCTCATTTATAATAAACTGGGACACTGTTGCTAGACATATGCTGTAACCTATCAGCGCATGCAATAGTCTTATCATATAACCATCTTTTTCTAAATAAATACCCAATACTTTCCTTCTGTTTTTAAATGCGAACCTTTGCATGCTTGTTTGGACATCTAAATGGACTACTATTTATTGCTACACTATCTTTGGGACTTGACTTAGGAGAAACCATGTTTCACTATTCTCCTTCGCATTTGGATATATGTTGCTCGGTTTGAGCAGGGTTTGGGATAGTGTAGTTGAGGCTTGAGTCTGGGACAGGTTTGACTCGATTATATATATTGTGGGGTATTGTGGTAACCGCGGACATGAGGCGGTTAGCCAGATATTGTTTATGATATCAGATTGTGGACTTATAGGGTGTTGCGGCGACCGCGGACATTAGGCGGTTGACCGGATGTTCACTTATGCATCAGATTGGGTTTCAGATTTTCCTAGTGGATGGTGTTTCCCACTTGTTGATTACTATTGCGTCTGATTGGGGATCAGGGTTACTTTAGTGGATGGATATTTCCCACTTTGATCATAGTCATGATCCAGTCCTGCTATTGTGAGACATTGGTTACAGAGATGCTTGATACAGAGGTACTTTACTCGTGTGGGTCGCTCCCCTCGAGTGCCACTCCGGAGTAGGCTTTACACCGTGCCGAGCGCCGGGCACCTTGATGAGTTGCAAGTGACGACAGAGCAGGCAGTGCCAGTATTTCCTAGCCCTTTGATTGGGTTTCTTTGGGCAGTTAGCTTTACAGTTGCATATTTACAGTTATCTTTTGGCACTGCATTTAGAGGCTTAGTAGTGGTAGTTTCCTTTTTCAGCAGTCTTTATTGCATACCACTGTTCTTCCCTTTTCGCCTCTTATAGTCCTAGTGGGTGTGTCAGTGTTTGAGGTTTTACCCACTAGGGGAGGCTACTGGTTTATCTAGTAGTTCTCACCCCCCATTGTTGTTTTCTGTCCTTTCCCCCTGTGTTTTGCAGAGTCGTCTGCGGGAGCTGCTGGGCCTTCAACGGCAGATCGAGGTAAGAGGATTGCGGACTAGCTAGATCATCTACCCCGACTGTGAGAGTAGCTGCACTTTTATTGTACCCTTTTTGTATCTCAGACTATATTAGTTTACTTTTGGGACCGGCTTTAGCCAGCTGGTTGTATATTCTTGGTAAGCTGGGAGTTTATTGTACTTTATTTCAGCTTGTATCTTATTTTCAGTCTGAGATTACTTTTAGTTCTATTAGTTCAGCTCTGTTTACGCTCTTTTATTGTATATTATCTATCTGAGCAGGTTACCAGCGCTTCGTGTACATGGAAAATTCCGTGTGCACGGCGGATCTGTTGGCGGGCCCGGGTTCTGGTTCACACCCGGGGCGTGACAGATTAAGTTGGTATCAGAGCTTAGGGATAGGTCAGTTGGGACTTAGGAAACCCTAGGCTTTTGGCAGACCCTAGGATGATAGGGCGTGAGAGACGGGACATTCCGCGAAAGTCGTTGATTTATTTATTGGACTCTTCCAGTGAGTGGAGAGGGATCGACATACCCAATTTCTGGTGGACCGTTATGTTGGCTGCAGACAACATAAAGTCACAGAAAAAGGGGGATGTCTTTGACTTTCGCTAGATTGGGTCGTGTGGGGTTTATTGCTGATTTGTGCCTTTTTGTGACAGCATGTCGCCCCGTCGTCGTTTTTCCGCCGGGGGTATCCCCACCCCTTCTGAGGAGCCCGAGCAGGCTGTATCTGCCGAGTTGGGGGAACTGCGGGCCTTGGTGACTCATTTGGTGGCGAGGAGCTTTCGACAGGACCAGCGCCTGGAGGAGCTGCTGGCGCAGAGGGGTGATTCGGCAGTTGGAGAGGGGGCCAAGGCTTCAGAGCAGCATTTAGAGAGGAAACGCCCAGCCCCGGATGTTGTTGGACAGGCCAGTTCTCGTAGACGGCCACGGCTTCGCGGCAGGTGTGTTTTCTGTAGGAGACAGCATCCATCAGGTACCTGTGACTTGAGACGGGGTCGATGCTTCCGATGTGGACAGGCTGGTCACATCCGAGCTACATGCCCCCTCCCGACCTTAGTACCACCTTCTTCAGCATTGGCCTCTATCGTATCCCAGCATAGGTCTCAGCAGCAGCAGCAGACACGGCAATTGCGGGCTCCCTACAGTTGTATTTTCTGTGGAGGTCAGAATTTTCCCGGCACCTGCGCCCAGCGGTGGGGTCGCTGCTATAGGTGTGGACAGCTCGGGCACCTGCGAGTTGCGTGCCCCTCAGGGACGGCGGCGGCACCCACTTTAGTGTTCGTCCCTACTACTTCCCAGCTACGACCGGGAGCTTCATCGACAGGTCTCCAGGCAGACCGAGTTTTGCCCCCACACCCTTCCGGTGAGAGACAGCCGTTTTTGAGCGGTCAGGATGGCTTAGCGCAGGCGGGGGATTCTGCTACAGCTGACTGTGTGGTGGCAGGTATGGTCTATTTCTGGCATTTGGATTCACATCTTAGTTGTTATACGAGCATCGCATTCTATCATTAGTAGATCAGTTGCATCATTACATGGGTTAGAGGTAGGACTTTTGCCACGTGCACGAGAGGTTCAAATTCCCGATCACACTTTGCACGTGGAGGAGTGTTGTTGGTCCTGCCCGATGCAGATCGAGTCCTGGATTATGCCAGCAGACCTGTTGGTCTTGAGACAGCTGAGGGACTTTGATGTGATTCTTGGGATGGACTGGCTGGCTCGGTATTTCGCGACTATTGATTGTGCCGCGAGGACTGTCACTTTTAGAGAGCCAGGCCAGGAGATGTTTGTATATCGGGGATGTCAGAGTGCTTTCTTTGCCTCTATGGTTTTGACTGTAGTGTACTGGGTTTTCCCTTGCGATTTTCCGATGAATCCACTGTGTAGAACACCTAGTGTTGGTGTCTGGCCCATGGTGCATCGAAGGGATGCCACAGATGGACCTCGTGAGACTGGGATAGATGATTTGGCCTTCGGCTGTGATTGCCGAATTTTTGAAAAGGTTTTGGGCCAATCTGAGGTTGGATTTGGATTCAGCGCGGAAAAACGCTTGAAAACGGCTATTTGCTTGTTGAATTTGGAGTCCGGATGACCAAATGCGGGCTTCCGGAAGATTTGGGGGATTTTCGGTGCACGGGGGTGACGCGTGGACCGGCCAGCGCCACGTGGCGCCCTTTTATTGGCCGGCTCACGCGGCTGGGTCCACGCAATGGCGCGGCGGTGCATGGACCGCGGCGGGTGGACGCGTGGCGTGCCCTGGTAGGCGGGCGCACGCGGCACGGCTCACGGAAATTGCGGGTTGGCGGTGGACCGGGCGCATGACACGTGGCGGCTTCGGATTCGTCGGTCCACGTGGGCGCGGTCCACGGGTGCACGGGGGAGGGCGCCTCGGTACTGTGCGCGCACGTGCGCGCACAGTGGCGCCAGGGGGGGGCGGTCGGCCGCACTCGAGTGCGACACGTGTCGCCTCGAGATTGGCCGGCCGTACCTACCCCCGTTGACTGCGGGGGGCCACGTGGCGTAGGCGGGCCGCTGGGATCCGCTGTCCCCTGTTTGGGGGTGACGTGGCCGCTCCTGGTTGTTTCGGGCGCGTCGGACAGGGGCGGTGCGACCGGGTTTCCGGGCGCAGTGCGCCCGAAAGTTGCGCCCGAAAACCCGGCCCGAATGCTTAGTGGGCTGGGCCTATAAATAGCTCCCCCCATTCGTCTTGTAGGCTTTTTGGACTCTATTTTCGCTGGGCTTTCTTCACGGCGATTCCTCCTCTCTCAGAGCTCAACCCTTTGGAGAAGTTTGAAGATTTTTGGAGGCACGCATCCCGAGGTTCACCATTTTACGGCGCGGCGCGACGCTTGTTCTCCGGCGATCCTCTTCACCCCTTCTCAGTATTTGGACTCCTCCGACTCACCCCGACCTCGGAATTCGCCGATTCTTGCGCCGTTGGACTCTTGACAGGTAGGGCTTCAACTCCTGTGTTTTGTGGTTCCTCGATTTCCGTGCTGATATTGGAGTTTTCCGAGCAACCATTTGACCCTTTTTCTTCGCGGACTTTTGGGACAGCACCGCGGTGTTCTTGCCATATCTTTTCGCTCGGACGTCGGAACGAGGTGATTCAAAAGGCAATTTTCATCTACGCTTCGCAAGGAGTCTCATGGATTTTTCTCAGAATTTTCTGAATTTTACTCGAGGGTGAGAATCTTCTTCCTCTGTGGTTCCTTGTTACAGGAATTTAGTGCAGTTTGGGTTTGGGGTGTACCCCTTGTCGGATTTTTATCTCAGCGTAGGAAACTCCAAATTGGGCGTGCAGGTACTCGTTTCGACGGGCTCGTCGCAAGGATCGCGATAGTATTTTTCTTGGATTTTTCTGGGCATTATTCGCAGGTAAAAATTAGTGAATTGTGGACTGCTGGTTTGGGGGACAGATTCTGGAATTGTGGATGTTAAGCTTATGTATTTTTCCTTTGGGGTATTTTGTACAGATTGGTGGTGTGTTGGACTGATCTTGGACTTCGCCTTTGGGAATTTTGGAATAGCGCTCGAGGTGGGTGATGTTGAGAACCTCCTGCTTGTGAATGTCACTAGGCCTATTGGAATGCCACGATTATATGTTATTAAATATGAATGTATCTAGCATGCTTGCATGATATTAAGGTTCTTTTGCTAATACTTGCATTGTTAGCAAGCTACAAGTTCATGAGTGGTGTTTCCATGTTTAGATATGCAATTTAATTAGTTGGAATGAATGCTATAGCCATATCATATTGTGTGTTAAGGAAAGGTTGGGCATGTGGTTAGAATGCATGTTGTAAAAGGGGTACTTGCTAGTTAATTGTACATCTAAATTGTATCATGTATCGTATATCATGCCACGTGTACATCGGAGGGTCCAAACATTTAATGTTGCATATGTTAGAATAATTAAAAAGAGGTTTATCAAGTTAATGACTTTTGCATGCTTGAATGGTCACCTAGATAGGCCACCTTTTTCTGCTACACTATCATGCTGGAATTGACTTAGGAGAAACCATGTTGCATTCTTTCTTCAGTCACTTAGACATAGGGGATATTATGCTCGGGTTGGAGCAGGGGCTGGGTTAGTGTAGTCAGATACTTGGGTTTCGGGGAGAGGGTTTTGGGCTTCCTTTGGGAGACGGTACTTTCCTTATAGAGCGGAGTGCGCGATTTGCAGACTTGAGACCCTGGGACTCCTGTCCCATATCGGTGTTATGTGTAGGCTGGCATACCCGATTTGGCAGACATTGAGAACCCTACCCCTTATCGGTGCTATGCGTAGGCTGGCATACCCGATTTAGCAGACCTTGAGACTCCTGTCCCATACCGGTGTTATGCGTAGGCTGGCATACCCGATTTGGCAGACATTGAGACTCCTATTCCACACCGGTGTTATGCGTAGGCTGGCATACCCGATGTGGCAGGCTTCGATTCTCTGATGCATACTTTTAGCTATCTTTAGCTGGGCAGGTAGAGGCATATTAGTGGTAGCTTTTATCAGGAGTCATACTCTTAGTTACCGCATTTATTCCTTTAGCCTCTGGTAGACCTAGTGGGCAGGTAGGAGTTCGTGTTGAGGTTTACCCACTAGGGGAGGCTACTGTCTTTACTGTAGTACTGACCCCCACTGTTTTTCCCTTTTCTTGTCCCCTTTGTTTTGCAGAGTCATCTGCCGGAGTTGCGGGGCCTTCCTACCAGGATCGAGGTAAGAGGATCGCCGACTAGATAGCTGCTACCCCGAGCTCGAGTTTTTGGTAGTTTTGTTGTATCCCCAGTACACTCAGACGGTTGTATTTTTCCTTTTATTTTGGGTCTGGCTGCGGCCAGCTGGTTGTATATTTCGTGAGCTGGGAGAGACACTTGTATATTTTTGAGAGCTTACTGTACTTTCCTTTCCAGTATTTGTCTGAGTTGTATTAGTTTTAGTTTAGCTCTGTTTTATGCTCCTTTATTACTTGTTTTATATCTGAGCAGGTTATCAGCGCTTCGTGTACACGGAAAATTCCGTATGCACGGCGGATCTGTGGACGGGCCCGGGTTCTGGTTTACACCCGGGGCGTGACAGATTAGTTGGTATCAGAGCTTAGGGATAGGTCAGTTGGGACTTAGGAAACCCTAGGCTTTTGGCAGACCCTAGGAAGGCCGAGCGTGAGTGACGTGATATTGTGCGAAAGTCGGTAATTGGTTGTTAACTCTTCCTGTGAGTGGAGAGGGATTGGCATAGCCTATTTCTGGGGGACTATTATGTTGGCTGCAGACAACATAAGGTTACAGAAATAGGGGAATGCCCATGACTTTCGCGTGATTGGGTCGAGAGTGGTTTGGTTTACTGACCCGTGGATTTTGTGTGACAGGATGCCTCCTAGGCGGCAGATTCCTACTCGGGGTACTCCTACGCCCCCGGAGGAGCCGGAGCAGTCCGGGCCTTCTGAGATCAGTGAGCTGAGGGCCATGGTGGCCCAGTTGGCGGAGAGCCACCGCCGACAGGAGCAGAGGTTCGAGCAGTTGCTGGCTCAGGTTGGGGCCCCTCCCCCTACTACTGTAGAGGCCCCTGTACCACCAGTTGTACCGCCGGCTATTCCATTAGTCCCTACGGCACCGTCGTCGAGCAGTGGGGCTCAGGGGGAGTTCAGGCCGTTGACCCCAGCGGAGGAGGAGGAGTTTGCTGACAAACTCGCCAAGTTCTGTAAGCGAGGACCACCTAGGTTCTCTGGGAGGAGTACTCACCCATCGGAGATAGGATCATGGCTGGCAGCAATGGAGAAGTTGTTCAGAGACTTCTTCATTGACCACAGGTTCAGAGTGCATATGGCTGTACATTGCCTAGAGGGGGATGCAGATGCTTGGTGGCGTCGGGTCGAGCCCTTGGAGTTTCAGATCACCCGACAGCTACCCTGGTCGGAGTTTAGACGGTTGATCCTTGACACTTATTTCTCCACGAGCGTGAAGAAAAAGCTTGAGGATGATTTGAAGAATCTCCAGCAGGGGGACAGGACGGTATGGGATTATTATCAGGAGTTTACGCAGTTGCTCAACTGCGTACCCTATGTTGCCAGGGATGGGCTGCACCAGGTGGAGCTGTTTGAGACAGGTTTGCGCCCCGAGGTCTATACCTTGGTACACGCCCAGAGGCTTCAGACTTTATCAGAGGCAGTGGATCATGCACAGTGGGTCGAGAGGGGAGATCACGTCGTCGCTAGACGTGGGGGCTTGGCCGCTCAGAGTTCTGAGAGGAAGCGGCCAATGCCAGACGAGGGGGGGACAGGCCAGTTCATGGAGGCCGCCCCGACCACCACCGCCGCAGTTTACGGGCCGTGGGCGTTCGGAGCGGCGAGGGTCTGGTGGATCCCAGAGACCCCCACAGCAGCAGCAGCAGCAGCAGCGGCAGCCCCAGCGACAGCAGCAGCACTCGCAGCAGCAGAGGTCGCAGTCGCGACAGCAGGGGTCACAGCGGCAAGGACAGCAGCAGCAGCAGTCGAGGCAGTCCCAGTCTGGGGTCAGGTGCGTCTTTTGTAGGGGACAGCACGCGGCGGATACTTGTGACCAGAGGTATGGCCGCTGTTATCGGTGTGGACAGTCCGGCCATATTCGAGCTACTTGCCCTCTCTCTACACCGCAGGCTCCTTCTTCAGCATCAGCTCCTTCAGTGCCCCAGCAGCGGCCTTATGCTCCAGCGAGCGGGGCTCCTTCCTCCCACCCTGCAGATTACCGACCACCAGCTCAGAGCGGGCGAGTCTACGCCGCCCAGGTAGGGGACTCCACGGCAGCCGACCACGTGGTGGCAGGTATCACTTTACTTCTTGGTACTAGAGCTCGCACTTTATTTGATACCGGTGCATCACATTCTTTTATCAGTAGAGTATTTGCATCATCTCATGGACTAGTGTTAGGTCGGTTGCCACATGCAGTAGAGGTACAGATTCCTGATCATACATTGCATGTAGAGGAGTGTTGTTGGTCTTGCCCTGTTCAGATTGAGTCCTGGATCTTGCCAGCGGACCTTATGGTCCTTAGTGAGCTGCAAGATTACGACATTGTTCTGGGGATGGATTGGCTAGCTCGCTATTTCGCGACGATTGATTGCGCCGCGAGGACTGTTACCTTTAGCGAGCCAGGCCAGGAGGTGTTCGTTTACAGGGGGTGCCAGAGTGCTTTCTTTGCCTCTGTGGTTTCGACCTCTCGTGCGAGGCAGATGATGCGCAGTGGATGCGTGGCCTTTTTGGCATCGGTGGTTAAGGAGCCTACGGCGGCACCGGGACTCACGGATATTCCTATTGTCCATGAGTACCCGGATGTTTTTCCTCCGGAGCTAGTTCATATGCCGCCGGATAGGGAGGTTGAGTTTTTGATTGACGTAGTTCCCGGAACTGCGCCAATCTCTAAGGCTCCTTACCGAATGGCACCGGCCGAGCTGCGGGAGTTAAAGGCGCAACTCCAGGATTTAATGGACAAGGGTTTTGTGAGGCCTAGTGTATCACCTTGGGGAGCGCCGGTGCTATTTGTGAAGAAGAAGGATGGTTCACTTCGACTGTGTATAGATTACCGGGAGCTGAATAAAGTGACCATCAAGAACAAGTACCCTTTGCCGCGCATTGATGACTTATTCGACCAGCTGCAAGGGTCTTGTGTCTTCTCCAAGATTGATTTACAGTCTGGTTACCACCAATTGAAGGTGAAGGCCGAGGACATCCCAAAGACGGCATTCAGGTCGCGGTACGGGCATTACGAGTTCACCGTCATGCCTTTTGGACTGACAAATGCCCCTGCAGCTTTTATGGATTTGATGAACAGGATTTTTCGACCATACCTGGATCGGTTCGTTGTTGTTTTTATTGATGACATCCTAGTTTATTCCCGAAGCGATGTGGAGCACGAGGAGCATCTGAGGATTGTGCTACAACTTCTGAGAGAGAGAAAGTTGTATGCCAAGCTATCTAAGTGTGATTTCTGGCTTCGGGAGGTTGCCTTTTTGGGCCACGTGATTTCAGCCGCTGGAGTGGCAGTAGACCCGGCGAAGATCGAGGCAGTCCGGGATTGGCCCCGACCGACGACGGTATCAGAGGTCCGTAGTTTCATGGGCTTAGCAGGATATTACCGTCGGTTTGTGGAAGGTTTTGCGAAACTTTCCACACCCCTCACTCGTTTGACGCGAAAAGGGATTAAGTTTATTTGGAGTGAGGACTGCCAGAGGAGCTTTGAGGAATTAAAGATCAGGTTGATGTCGGCTCCTATCCTTTCCCTCCCTGTTATGGGGAAAGGATACGTGATTTATAGTGATGCATCGCACAGTGGACTTGGTTGTGTGCTGATGCAGGAGGGTAGGGTAATCGCTTACGCCTCTCGGCAACTGAAGGATTATGAAAAGAATTACCCTACCCATGATTTGGAGCTAGCTGCAGTGATTTTTGCACTAAAGTTGTGGCGCCACTACTTGTATGGGGAACACTGCGAGATTTACACCGACCACAAGAGCTTGAAATACCTGTTCACACAGAAGGAGCTCAACTTGAGGCAGCGTAGATGGTTGGAATTGTTGAAAGATTATGATGTAGACATTCTATACCACCCTGGCAAGGCCAACGTGGTTGCTGATGCCCTGAGCAGGAGAGCAGTACAGAGTTTATCTTTGATGATCACCGATCAGGCGCCATTACTTGAGCAGATGAGGCGGTTAGAGCTCGAGGTTGTGTCCCCTGGGGTCTCTGCTAGACTTATGTCTCTAGTCGTGCAGCCCACTCTGTTGGACAGGATTCGGGAGAGACAGAGTGAGGACCCCCACCTGGTGAGGATTCGAGAGCAGATGCAGACTGGTTTGTTAGGGGACTTTTCAGTTGATGCTGCGGGAGTACTCCGGTACAGGGACCGAGCTTGCGTGCCTTTGGATGCAGAGATTCGAGAGCAGATCTTGAGGGAGGCCCACTATACACCTTATACCATCCACCCTGGTGGGACTAAGATGTATAGGGATCTGAAGGCACAGTTTTGGTGGAATGGGATGAAAAGAGACATTGGGAGATTTGTAGAGCACTGTTTAACTTGTCAGCAAGTAAAGGCTGAGCATCGTGTACCTGCTGGCAAGTTGCAGAGTCTCCCAATCCCTGAATGGAAATGGGAACATGTTACGATGGATTTTGTCACTGGGTTGCCGAGAGCACAGACGGGAGCGGATGCTATCTGGGTAGTCGTGGACAGGCTTACCAAATCCGCTCACTTTTTACCGGTTCAGATGACTTGGCCGATGGAGCGACTGGCGCAGGTGTACTTGGCTGAGGTGGTTAGATTGCACGGGGTACCCGTTTCCATCGTATCAGATAGAGACCCGAGGTTTGTCTCGCATTTCTGGAGGAGTTTACAGACAGCCTTGGGGACGCAGCTCCGATTTAGTACAGCATTCCACCCACAGACCGATGGGCAGTCAGAGCGCACTATTCAGACCCTCGAGGATATGTTGAGAGCATGCATTCTGGACTTTGGGGGAGGATGGTACCGACACTTGGGATTAGTTGAGTTTGCGTACAACAACAGCTATCAAGCGAGCATTCAGATGGCTCCGTTTGAAGCGTTGTATGGACGCAAGTGTCGGTCACCCCTTTATTGGAGTGACGTGGGTGAGAAGAAGACTTTGGGTCCTGATCTACTGTTGGAGGCAGAGGAAAAGGTCAGATTGATACGACGACACCTAGAGACCGCCCAGAGTCGACAGAGGAGTTATGCTGATACTCGACGGCGAGACTTAGAGTTTCAGGTGGGTGACCATGTTTTTCTGAAAGTCTCGCCTTCGAAGGGGATTCGGAGATTTGGTATTCGTGGGAAACTGAGCCCTCGTTTTATTGGACCTTTTGAGGTGTTGGAGCGCTTAGGGCCAGTTGCCTACAGGCTTGCGCTTCCTCCCAGGCTTTCAGGTGTTCACAATGTGTTTCATGTATCGACGCTGAGGAGGTATGTTCATGACCCGTCTCATATTATCGATTTCACTCCATTGGAGGTTGCTGAGGACCTGAGTTATGTTGAGCGGCCGTTGAGGATCTTGGAGCGTGAGGTTAGGGAGTTGCGCAGTCGGGCCATCCCCTATGTGAAGGTTCTCTGGAGCAGTCATGATGAGCGCGAGGCTACCTGGGAGTTGGAGTCAGCGATGATGGATGCTCACCCCCACTTGTTTGAGGCTCCTGTCTGAGGTATGATTTTGTTTCGAGGACGAAACTTTTTCTTGTAGGGGAGGGTGTAGTGTACTGGGTTTTCCCTTGCGATTTTCCGATGAATCCACTGTGTAGAACACCTAGTGTTGGTGTCTGGCCCATGGTGCATCGAAGGGATGCCACAGATGGACCTCGTGAGACTGGGATAGATGATTTGGCCTTCGGCTGTGATTGCCGAATTTTTGAAAAGGTTTTGGGCCAATCTGAGGTTGGATTTGGATTCAGCGCGGAAAAACGCTTGAAAACGGCTATTTGCTTGTTGAATTTGGAGTCCGGATGACCAAATGCGGGCTTCCGGAAGATTTGGGGGATTTTCGGTGCACGGGGGTGACGCGTGGACCGGCCAGCGCCACGTGGCGCCCTTTTATTGGCCGGCTCACGCGGCTGGGTCCACGCAATGGCGCGGCGGTGCATGGACCGCGGCGGGTGGACGCGTGGCGTGCCCTGGTAGGCGGGCGCACGCGGCACGGCTCACGGAAATTGCGGGTTGGCGGTGGACCGGGCGCATGACACGTGGCGGCTTCGGATTCGTCGGTCCACGTGGGCGCGGTCCACGGGTGCGCGGGGGAGGGCGCCTCGGTACTGTGCGCGCACGTGCGCGCACAGTGGCGCCAGGGGGGGGCGGTCGGCCGCACTCGAGTGCGACACGTGTCGCCTCGAGATTGGCCGGCCGTACCTACCCCCGTTGACTGCGGGGGGCCACGTGGCGTAGGCGGGCCGCTGGGATCCGCTGTCCCCTGTTTGGGGGTGACGTGGCCGCTCCTGGTTGTTTCGGGCGCGTCGGACAGGGGCGGTGCGACCGGGTTTCCGGGCGCAGTGCGCCCGAAAGTTGCGCCCGAAAACCCGGCCCGAATGCTTAGTGGGCTGGGCCTATAAATAGCTCCCCCCATTCGTCTTGTAGGCTTTTTGGACTCTATTTTCGCTGGGCTTTCTTCACGGCGATTCCTCCTCTCTCAGAGCTCAACCCTTTGGAGAAGTTTGAAGATTTTTGGAGGCACGCATCCCGAGGTTCACCATTTTACGGCGCGGCGCGACGCTTGTTCTCCGGCGATCCTCTTCACCCCTTCTCAGTATTTGGACTCCTCCGACTCACCCCGACCTCGGAATTCGCCGATTCTTGCGCCGTTGGACTCTTGACAGGTAGGGCTTCAACTCCTGTGTTTTGTGGTTCCTCGATTTCCGTGCTGATATTGGAGTTTTCCGAGCAACCATTTGACCCTTTTTCTTCGCGGACTTTTGGGACAGCACCGCGGTGTTCTTGCCATATCTTTTCGCTCGGACGTCGGAACGAGGCGATTCAAAAGGCAATTTTCATCTACGCTTCGCAAGGAGTCTCCTGGATTTTTCTCAGAATTTTCTGAATTTTACTCGAGGGTGAGAATCTTCTTCCTCTGTGGTTCCTTGTTACAGGAATTTAGTGCAGTTTGGGTTTGGGGTGTACCCCTTGTCGGATTTTTATCTCAGCGTAGGAAACTCCAAATTGGGCGTGCAGGTACTCGTTTCGACGGGCTCGTCGCAAGGATCGCGATAGTATTTTTCTTGGATTTTTCTGGGCATTATTCGCAGGTAAAAATTAGTGAATTGTGGACTGCTGGTTTGGGGGACAGATTCTGGAATTGTGGATGTTAAGCTTATGTATTTTTCCTTTGGGGTATTTTGTACAGATTGGTGGTGTGTTGGACTGATCTTGGAATTCGCCTTTGGGAATTTTGGAATAGCGCTCGAGGTGGGTGATGTTGAGAACCTCCTGCTTGTGAATGTCACTAGGCCTATTGGAATGCCACGATTATATGTTATTAAATATGAATGTATCTAGCATGCTTGCATGATATTAAGGTTCTTTTGCTAATACTTGCATTGTTAGCAAGCTACAAGTTCATGAGTGGTGTTTCCATGTTTAGATATGCAATTTAATTAGTTGGAATGAATGCTATAGCCATATCATATTGTGTGTTAAGGAAAGGTTTGGGCATGTGGTTAGAATGCATGTTGTAAAAGGGGTACTTGCTAGTTAATTGTACATCTAAATTGTATCATGTATCGTATATCATGCCACGTGTACATCGGAGGGTCCAAACATTTAATGTTGCATATGTTAGAATAATTAAAAAGAGGTTTATCAAGTTAATGACTTTTGCATGCTTGAATGGTCACCTAGATAGGCCACCTTTTTCTGCTACACTATCATGCTGGAATTGACTTAGGAGAAACCATGTTGCATTCTTTCTTCAGTCACTTAGACATAGGGGATATTATGCTCGGGTTGGAGCAGGGGCTGGGTTAGTGTAGTCAGATACTTGGGTTTCGGGGAGAGGGTTTTGGGCTTCCTTTGGGAGACGGTACTTTCCTTATAGAGCGGAGTGCGCGATTTGCAGACTTGAGACCCTGGGACTCCTGTCCCATATCGGTGTTATGTGTAGGCTGGCATACCCGATTTGGCAGACATTGAGAACCCTACCCCTTATCGGTGCTATGCGTAGGCTGGCATACCCGATTTAGCAGACCTTGAGACTCCTGTCCCATACCGGTGTTATGCGTAGGCTGGCATACCCGATTTGGCAGACATTGAGACTCCTATTCCACACCGGTGTTATGCGTAGGCTGGCATACCCGATGTGGCAGGCTTCGATTCTCTGATGCATACTTTTAGCTATCTTTAGCTGGGCAGGTAGAGGCATATTAGTGGTAGCTTTTATCAGGAGTCATACTCTTAGTTACCGCATTTATTCCTTTAGCCTCTGGTAGACCTAGTGGGCAGGTAGGAGTTCGTGTTGAGGTTTACCCACTAGGGGAGGCTACTGTCTTTACTGTAGTACTGACCCCCACTGTTTTTCCCTTTTCTTGTCCCCTTTGTTTTGCAGAGTCATCTGCCGGAGTTGCGGGGCCTTCCTACCAGGATCGAGGTAAGAGGATCGCCGACTAGATAGCTGCTACCCCGAGCTCGAGTTTTTGGTAGTTTTGTTGTATCCCCAGTACACTCAGACGGTTGTATTTTTCCTTTTATTTTGGGTCTGGCTGCGGCCAGCTGGTTGTATATTTCGTGAGCTGGGAGAGACACTTGTATATTTTTGAGAGCTTACTGTACTTTCCTTTCCAGTATTTGTCTGAGTTGTATTAGTTTTAGTTTAGCTCTGTTTTATGCTCCTTTATTACTTGTTTTATATCTGAGCAGGTTATCAGCGCTTCGTGTACACGGAAAATTCCGTATGCACGGCGGATCTGTGGACGGGCCCGGGTTCTGGTTTACACCCGGGGCGTGACATTGACTTCCCGAGCGAGGCGGATGATTCGTCGTGGATGTGTAGCCTTTTTGGCTAGTGTTGTTGAGGGGCCTACGACGGCACCGGGACTCGGGGATATTCCTATTGCCCGCGAGTTTCCGGATGTTTTTCCACCTGAGATGACTCGTATGCCGCCAGACAGAGAGATTGAGTTTGTGATTGACGTAGTTCCAGGAACTGCGCCAATCTCTAAGGCTCCTTATCGGATGGCACCGGCTGAGCTGCGAGAGCTTAAAGCACAGCTGCAAGATCTGATGGATAAGGGCTTTATTAGACCAAGTGTGTCGCCTTGGGCAGCGCCGGTGCTATTCGTGAAAAAGAAGGATGGGTCACTTCGGTTGTGTGTGGACTATAGGGAATTGAACAAAGTGACCATTAAGAACAAGTACCCTTTGCCGCGCATCGATGATCTCTTTGATCAGCTGCAAGGGTCTTGTGTATTTTCCAAAATTGATCTACAGTCTGGTTACCACCAACTGAAGGTGAAGGCCGAGGATATTCCTAAGACTGCTTTCAGATCACGGTTCGGGCATTATGAGTTTACAGTTATGTCGTTTGGATTGACTAATGCCCCTGTCGCCTTTCTGGACTTGATGAACAGGATATTTCGGCCCTTTCTGGATCGTTTTGTGGTGGTGTTCATTGATGATATCCTTATTTACTCCCGAAGCGAGGCCGAGCACGAGGAGCACTTGAGGACTGTGCTACAACTTCTACGAGATAAGAAGTTGTATGCCAAGCTGTCAAAGTGCGAGTTTTGGCTTCGGGAGGTAGCTTTCTTGGGCCATGTGATTTCCGCCGCCGGTGTAGCAGTAGACCCGGCGAAGATTGAGGCAGTTCGAGATTTGCCCCGACCGACGACTGTATCTGAGGTGCGCAGCTTCATGGGGTTAGCTGGTTATTATCGTCGGTTCGTGGAAGGCTTTGCGAAGCTTTCCACACCCCTCACTCGGTTGACGCGTAAAGGAGTTAAGTTTATCTGGAGTGAGGACTGCCAGAGGAGCTTTGAGGAGCTAAAGGATAGATTGATGACCGCTCCTATCCTTTCCCTCCCTGTTATGGGGAAAGGATATGTGATCTACAGTGATGCATCGCACAGTGGATTTGGATGTGTGCTGATGCAGGAAGGGAGGGTAATTGCTTATGCATCGAGACAGCTTAAGGATTACGAGAAGAATTACCCTACCCATGACTTGGAACTTGCTGCCGTGGTGTTTGCACTGAAGCTTTGGCGCCATTACTTATATGGGGAGCACTGTGAGATCTACACCGACCACAAGAGCCTAAAGTACCTGTTCACGCAGAAGGAACTGAATTTGAGGCAGCGCAGATGGTTAGAGTGATTGAAGGATTACGATGTGGATATCCTTTACCATCCAGGAAAGGCCAACGTGGTTGCAGATGCCTTGAGTAGGAGAGCGGTGCAGAGTTTGTCCATGTTGATTACAAATCAAGCGCCACTGTTAGAGGAGTTGAGACGGCTCGAGATAGAGGTTGTATCCCCTGGGGTTTCTGCTAGACTGATGTCTTTGGTCGTGCAGCCCACTCTGCTGGAGAGGATCCGAGAGAAATAGAGTGAGGACCCCTATTTGACCAGGATTAGAGATCAGATTTCGAGTGATCGATCAGGGGATTTTACAATGGATGCTGCGGGAGTACTGAGGTACAGGGACCGAGCATGTGCCAGTGGATGCTGAGATCAGAGAGCAGATATTGAGAGAGGCCCATTATACACCTTATACCCTTCATCCTGGGGGACTAAGATGTATAAGGACCTCAAGGCACACTTCTGGTGGAATGGCATGAAAAGGGATATTGGGAGGTTTGTGTCTCAGTGTTTAACTTGTCAGCAGGTAAAAGCTGAGCATCGAGTGCCAGCTGGCAAGCTACAGAGTCTCCCAATTCCCGAGTGGAAATGGGACCACATTACGATGGATTTTGTGGTCGGATTGCCGAGGGCACAGGGAGGTGCAGATGCTATCTGGGTAATTGTGGATCGACTTACCAAGTCAGCGCACTTTTTGCCTATGCAGACTACTTGGCCACTCGAACGACTAGCCCAGTTATAGTTGGATGAGATAGTGAGGTTACATGGGGTGCCAGCTTCCATAGTGACAGATAGATTTTGGTGGTGGATGGATTCGACACTTATCACTGGCTGAGTTTGCGTACAACAACAGCTTTCAAGCGAGCATCCAAATGGCTCCGTTTGAAGCGTTGTACGGACGCAAATGTCGATCACCGCTATATTGGAGTGATGTGGGGGGGAGAAGGACTCTGGGACCAGATTTGTTGCTAGAGGCAGAAGAAAAGGTCAGAGTGATCCGACAGCACCTTCAGATCGCTCAGAGTCGACAGAGGAGCTATGCTGATGTTAGGCGACGAGACTTAGAGTTTCAGGTGGGAGATCATGTATTTCTGAAAGTCTCGCCGTCCAAAGGGATAAGGAGGTTTGGCATTCGCGGGAAACTCAGTCCCCGATACATTGGACCCTTTGAGGTATTGGAGCGTATCGGGCCAGTTGCTTACCGACTTGCACTTCTCCCGAGACTTGCTGGTGTCCATGCTGTGTTCCATGTTTCTACTCTGAGGAGGTACGTCTTCGACCCATCGCACGTCATCGACTTCACGCCACTTGAGATCAACGAGGATTTGAGGTACGAGGAGCGCCCACTGCGGATTCTGGATCGCGATGTGCGAGAATTGCGCAGTCGGGCCATTCCCTATGTGAAGGTCCTTTGGAGCTATCATGACGAGCGCGAGGCTACTTGGGAGCTGGAGTCAGAGATGTTGGACGCCTACCCCTACCTGTTCGAGGCTCAGGATTGAGGTATGATTTTCGTTTCGAGGACGAAACTTTTGTTAGTAGGGGAGGATGTAGTGGCCCAGGTTTCCGTTCAGTTTTTCCCGTGAATCCTGGGTGTGAAACACCTATTATTGGTGTATTAGGTCCACAGTGCATCAAAGGGATGCTACGGATGGACATAGTGTGGTATTTACTGTTGGTTTGACCTTCGAAGGTAATTGCCGAATTTTATAGAAAGATTTGGGCCAATCGGAGGCCGTATTTGGATTCAGCGCGGAAAAACGCTTGAAAACGGCTTTTTATTTGTTGAAAACGGAGTCCGGATGCCCAAAAACGGACCCCCGGAAGTTTTCTGTGAAAAATGGTGCATGGGGGAACCTGTGGACCAGCCAGGGACACGTGGCGGCTCCTCATTGGGCCGGCGCACGCCCCCGGTCCACGGAAAGGGCCGCCGGTGCATGGTGGACCGGCGGGCCACGTGGCGGCACGCGGTTGGGCCGGTGCAAGGCGCGCAGCGCACGGGAGGGTGCGCGGGCAGCGCGGGCAGGCCGGGCAGGCGCGGAGGGGGCGCGGTGCACGGTGGACCGGGGCGCGCCACGTGGCGGCCCCGGGTTGGCTGGTCCATGTGCGCGTGGCGCACGCGGCGCCACGCGGCGGCGGCCGTACGCGCACATGGGCGCACATGGGGGCACGTGGTGGCGGCGCCCGCCGACAGCCGTGTCGGGCGGGGCCACGTGTCGCCACGCCGTTGGCTGGCGCACCCACCCTGCCGCCAATCACGGGGGACACGTGGCGCTTCCCCGTTGGGCCCGCACGGCTGCCGCTTGTTTGGCGGACACGTGGCGGGCCGTGGGCCGGGTCGGACGGCCGGTTGGACGGGAAGGGATCCCGTGCGCGGGCGGGCTGGGCCGGGCCGCACTGTGCGCGCCCGGAAACCCCTGGGCCGGGCCGCACTGTAGCCGCCCGAAACGCGGGCCGGGCTGCACTGTTCACGCCCGAAAGTTGGCCTAGGTACTGTAGCCGCCCGAAAGTGGGGACACAGAGGTCTTTTTCCCAAAAGATTTTTTTGGGCCTATAAATAGCCCTTCCCCTCCCTTCTTTTTCTCGGTTTTCTGAGAGAAAGAGAGAGAATCGGAGAGAGGTCATTGAAGAGAAGTTGTTCCTCACTGATTTTTCTACCTCGTGGTGCGTTCCCAGATTTTCTGGAAGTTCGACAACGGCGATCCGGATTTTACTGTGTGCCTCGTTTTTCCCCAATCTTGGCCCGTTATCGTCGCATTTCAGTCCGAGGAGTCCCCTGCGCAGTGCAGGAGTCCTCTTTCGACGATTTCTTCGCCGGTGTGTTCCTACGAGGTAGGGCTTCGTTTTCTGTGTTGGTGGTTTCTTTGGATTCCGATTCCTTGGCACGATTCCCGAGGTGTTTTGACCCCCTCTTTTGCTGTTTGGGTTTTTGGACAGCGGCGACTTCGACGAATTGTTTCTCCGTGTAGGAATATCAGATCGAGGCGATTCAAGAGTCGATTTTGGGCTACTTTTCGCGAGGAACACAACCGTGATTTTTCTGGTATTTTTGGAGCTCGGGACAGAGGTGAAATTCCTCATTTTGCGTGCTGATTATAAAAACAGCAAATCTGTTTTGAGACTTGTAGTTTTTACACCGTGTACACTTATGTGATGTTGTAGGATACTGTTTCAGCTGACAGTGTGCATAGAGGACAGCGGGTATTTTCTTGGGGTATTGTGCACGCTTTTCGAGGTGGGTGGTTGTTGCTTACCTCACTTCTGACTATCTCACTAGGAGTATTAGAGACTCCCGACTTTAAATTGATAATCGGTACTTTTAATCATAAAATGCATAGGTAAACCCCACAAATAATATAATAGCTCATTTATAATAAACCGGGACACTGTTGCTAGACATATGCTGTAACCTATCAGCGCATGCAATAGTCTTATCATATAACCATCTTTTTCTAAATAAATACCCAATACTTTCCTTCTGTTTTTAAATGCGAACCTTTGCATGCTTGTTTGGACATCTAAATGGACTACTATTTATTGCTACACTATCTTTGGGACTTGACTTAGGAGAAACCATGTTTCACTATTCTCCTTCGCATTTGGATATATGTTGCTCGGTTTGAGCAGGGTTTGGGATAGTGTAGTTGAGGCTTGAGTCTGGGGCAGGTTTGACTCGATTATATATATTGTGGGGTATTGTGGTAACCGCGGACATGAGGCGGTTAGCCAGATATTGTTTATGATATCAGATTGTGGACTTATAGGGTGTTGCGGCGACCGCGGACATTAGGCGGTTGACCGGATGTTCACTTATGCATCAGATTGGGTTTCAGATTTTCCTAGTGGATGGTGTTTCCCACTTGTTGATTACTATTGCGTCTGATTGGGGATCAGGGTTACTTTAGTGGATGGATATTTCCCACTTTGATCATAGTCATGATCCAGTCCTGCTATTGTGAGACATTGGTTACAGAGATGCTTGATACAGAGGTACTTTACTCGTGTGGGTCGCTCCCCTCGAGTGCCACTCCGGAGTAGGCTTTACACCGTGCCGAGCGCCGGGCACCTTGATGAGTTTCGAGTGACGACAGAGCAGGCAGTGCCAGTATTTCCTAGCCCTTTGATTGGGTTTCTTTGGGCAGTTAGCTTTACAGTTGCATATTTACAGTTATCTTTTGGCACTGCATTTAGAGGCTTAGTAGTGGTAGTTTCCTTTTTCAGCAGTCTTTATTGCATACCACTGTTCTTCCCTTTTCGCCTCTTATAGTCCTAGTGGGTGTGTCAGTGTTTGAGGTTTTACCCACTAGGGGAGGCTACTGGTTTATCTAGTAGTTCTCACCCCCCATTGTTGTTTTCTGTCCTTTCCCCCTGTGTTTTGCAGAGTCGTCTGCGGGAGCTGCTGGGCCTTCAGCGGCAGATCGAGGTAAGAGGATTGCGGACTAGCTAGATCATCTACCCCGACTGTGAGAGTAGCTGGACTTTTATTGTACCCCTTTTGTATCTCAGACTATATTAGTTTAGTTTTGGGACTGGCTTTAGCCAGCTGGTTGTATATTCTTGGTAAGCTGGGAGTTTATTGTACTTTATTTCAGCTTGTATCTTATTTTCAGTCTGAGATTACTTTTAGTTCTATTAGTTCAGCTCTGTTTACGCTCTTTTTGTGACGCCCCACTTCCCAGGGGGTCACCCATCCTAGTACTACTCTAGCTCTGGCACGCTTAACTCTCATGTTCCTCTTGGATCTTGCTACCATCCAAAGTGCTATAGCCGGGTTAGAGATTTAGTCCTATTATATCATTTATATAGAGGACTAATCCAAATTCCGGGGGTGTTACATTCTTCCCCCCTTTAAGCCCTGACGTCCACGTCAGGCTCAAACACACTCACAAGCACCAGGCGATGTGAGACTCGTCTCGCTAGCCTTAGCCGACCTTGTGAGGAGCTACACTCCACTCACAACGGTCATTAGCCGGGGAGCCTCGCTCTACCCGCTATATAACCCTGGCTCAGCCGAGACTCATCTCACATTTCCGGCTGGTGAATGGCTCTGATACCAACTGTGACGCCCCACTTCCCAGGGGGTCACCCATCCTAGAACTACTCTAGCTCTGGCACGCTTAACTCTCATGTTCCTCTTGGATCTTGCTACCATCCAAAGTGTTATAGCCGGGTTAGAGATTTAGTCCTATTATATCATTTATATAGAGGACTAATCTAAATTCCGGGGGTGTTACACTTTTATTGTATATTATCTATCTGAGCAGGTTACCAGCGCTTCGTGTACATGGAAAATTCCGTGTGCACGGCGTATCTGTTGGCGGGCCCGGGTTCTGGTTCACACCCGGGGCGTGACACACAATCCGCTGAACTCGTATCCACGGTACATGTCGCGCAAACCTCGGCTCCTAGCAGTGTTCCGAAACACTTGCGAACCCTCCTGGGTGCCACAAAAAGTCCAAAGTTACACTTGATGCTAAAATATACAAGTATACACCAACTGCTGAAACCAGCCCTGAAGATGTGCAATTTTCACCTGCAGAACGAACTCTGAAAAATCCACCAAAAATACGGACGCGATCGTCGCGTCGAGCCCTTCGAAACGAGTACCTGCACGCCAAAATCCGAGTCCCGGAGGCCAAGTTACAAATTCCACAACGCGGTGAGCGCAAAAGTCCACAATATACACATCTGTATCACATTGCACAGGAGAACGGGAAAAGTATACCTTCGGGCAATTCCCGAAAAATACGGTGATAATCCTCGCGTCAAGTAGATGAAAAAAGTGTATAGGCTCGCCTCGATCCGACGCTCATACAACAAGTTGCACGCAAAACGGTGCATGCTTAAGAGTCCACGCGCAAAACGAGGCGCGTCCAAAACGTCAGCAGCAGTCCGCGCAGTAAAACGGCACAGTAAAACACGGTCCCTAACACACACGAGAGCAAGGGTCAAATCCAATGTCCAAAAGGACGCTCCAAAACTGTGCCAAAATACCGCAAAAATAACACGAGGGACCTACCTCGACCGCGTCGCGCCGCCCACACGACTCCTCGGAACACCTCGCGCGCTTCGCGAGGTCCACGGCGCACCGCCGCACCCCACAAAATCCCCTCCCTCATACTCTCTCTCGCTCTGTTGCAGAAGAAAAAAAAGGGGAGAAGGAATGGTGCGCAGGGAGGAAAAGGAAGAAGAAGAGAAGAAAGAGAGGAGGGGAGGGCTCCCTGTGGACCGGGTCCACGGTGCACCGCCCCAAGGGGCCCACTGCCAGCCGGTCCACCGCACAGGGGCGCGTGCGCCAGGCGCAGGCGCGCGCCCGCTGCGTCACGTGGCGCGCGCCCTGCGCGCCACGCCGGCGATGCTGCCCACGCGCCACACGGGCGCGTGACACCGCGCCTCACCCAGGCGCGGGACACCGAGCCCTGTTAAGGATTTTGTTTTGGCGCATTTCGTGAAAGTGTTAAGTCTTGAAGATTGAAGATGAATGAAGTTTGGATC
>JAQNDB010001826.1:0-43834 GCA_029204045.2 Tillandsia leiboldiana | reverse complement strand
TTTTTTTTTTTTTTTTTTTTTTTTTTTTTTTGAAATCAGAGTTTAAAACCGGCCAGGGCGCACAGACCACCACATATATAGAAGAGTCCCAATCCCACTGGGGATTGAGCCCTTTTCTATATATGCACGGCTCACTTGGCATACAACCAGAGTACTAACTACGTACATCTACTAAGCAAGATTAAATTACAATATCAACAACTTCTCAATTACATTGCATTACATTTGATACAACAAATAATTAAATACTTGATCTTATCGGCTGTCCAGGGTCAAGCTCTATCTCGTGATCTCACCAACTCGTCCCGACATCTCAACACCCCGCTCGACCTGAAAAACAGTCACCCGAGGGTGTGAGACACACCGGAGTGTATCCCAGTGGGCACGACGAGCCGAGAAATAGCAGATCGTAACCTACGGTATACAATGCTAGAGGATAGTAAAGATCAGGGGTTAGGGTAAAGCAGATATATAACTGGTGCTGTAAAGAAAGCAAAACTCATAATCTGGGTACAAGCATAGGAGATAATTTTAAGCAGGAATTTAAAACATGTATCAGGATAATCAACACATCAAGGAGTTAGGACAATCAGCAAGATAACAATGGAACTATAATCAGAGGCATCACATAGAATCATATAAAGCACTTAACAACTCATGCATCAAATAGATGAAAACGCAAAGACCCAATCACAAGCTACCATATTGGCCTTCACAAGACCTCAGGCGAGGCTGCCCGCTTGGCACCGACCCTGGTTGACATTCCCAAACTAGGGTCACGGGTTGCCTCAGCTAACCACTTTACCGGTAAAGAAACATCGCTACGGGTAGCAAATCCGCTGATATTCGTGAAGTACAACGGTGCGGGCGAATCATATGCAAATGCTCAAGCTCACGGTCCACTGACCGGGTAATCGGCAACAAGCCGGGAAATCCCCACTGGGATGCAAGGGCAAAAACCAACTGAATCTCAACACTCATGCAGGAACACTCAGCAATAAATGTCAACTCATATGCAAGATCAAGGCAAATCTCTCTCAACAGAAGCTCACAGATAAACTCAACTCAACCACACAAACCAACCAAATGATACAAAACTTAAACACATATTTTAAGAAACTGTTTTGAAAAGTCCAAACCTCGAAGAGCATTGCCCTTGTCCTATCAAACAAGAACAGACTCAGGCAACACTACCGAAGCTTGGGTTTTAGGTCCAAACCTCGCAGAGCAGTGCCTTTGTCCTATCAAACAAGAACAGACTCCGGCGATCCTACGAAGCTCGGGTTAAAACCTCAGTTAAATAAATCTATGTGCTCAGAGATGTATCATTTGATCAACAGAACAAACAGGCTCACTAATAAACCATGAAAATGTCCGAGTAAAAGTATGAATACTAGAGGTGCTATGGACAATCATGTAAGGCAAAATAGAACAGATAACAGGCATAGATCAGGCAGATAGCAGATATAATATATCAAAGAAAGGCAGGCTCAAAGTAATCAGATTAAGCTATCAACAACAGGGGTCCAACCAGTATCGCACCCCAGAGGGCCAAACTGATAAAACCCGGACCGAAGATAACCCACCTGTCAATGCGCAGGCAATTAATCTGTAATCCTCTAAATGCTCAACTCCAGGTGCAAACTGAATCAACCTGGATCAAAAATCACCAATCAGGGATCAATTCAGTCCCGCTAACTCTAACCTAACCCAGATCAATTTGAAACCCTCTTAGTTATTTTAATTGTCACCCGGATACCGTTAAATTCGACGATTTTGCCGATTCTCGAACTGTTATCCGATTTCCGCTCAACGAAAACCGACGGATTCCCAACGAAAAGCTTAGGAATCACTTAACCTCCTTACTAACCAGTACACATTGTCTATTTTGCATTTGAACCCTTAAAGTTTTCAGAAATTACATTTTAGTGCCATTTGAGCACTGTTTTCGCTCGTTCTTTCAACTGGAAAACAATTTTGACGAACCGTCACTTCCAGCAGGTGACATTTTTCATGCTGAACAGCGTGCTCACTAATTTGCAGCAGCACGGAACCCGAGGCAAACTTCGGGCCATAAAAACCCTCTCTAACATAGCCCAAATGAATTTTTGTTTCTCCGGGACTTCAAACACTGTTTCTAACGCGAGCATCGCGTTCAGTGACCCCAAATTAGCTAGGAATGCACTGTCGCGGCTTCGCAAACAGCCCGGAACCATGTTTTATTTAAACATTTCACTAAAAGGTTGATTCAACTACATCTTTTAATTTAAACTTCAAACCAGCAAACTTTGTATATAAAAAGGTCTTTAAATATTGCAAGGATCACAGGGCTCACCCTAACTGCAGCCCAGATCTGCTGGTTCAACCAGAACCAAGCCATGCACTCAAACAAGTTCACAAAGCACCAAACTTCAATCCACACAAAATCACTTTGATTTGAAGTGAGCACTAAGCTCAGGGGATACGTTTGAGCATCTTTTATATTCACTATTTTGTCAAATTCAGTTTCAAAGTTCATTGTGGCATTTTCACAAACAGGTGGTGTGCAATATTTGTATACAAGTACATAACCAATTCCCGAGCTCATTCTCTGCAAAGGGAGCACCAGAGGCTATATAACTTGGATGGAACTTCTTCTCCAGGTTGAAGGAACCTTTCCCTGCAACCTGGGCCCTTGCCCAGCCTCGGATAAGCCGAAGCTAGAGGTTGAAGATGACCTCAATACATTGAAATTCGTGACTACTCATCCAGGGCATTTGAGGCTCAACAACTTGATCAATTGGATGCTAAATACCATAACATACTCACCCGGACCCGTGCCCGGCGACGGGGTGCGACGGCGACGGCTGGGGAGTGAGCTCGGTTTCGAGCTCCTCCACCTCTAATGGCGGAATTTTACAGAGGCAACATGGAGCTTCCAAACTTGCATGGTAAGTTCCTTGGGCCTACACGAAGCTTCCCGACCTTCCCACCCCGGCCGGAGATGGCCGGAACGCCGGCGGCCGAGTTTGAACCCATTTTCGGGTCATCCATGGCCGCACCACTTTGGTGCTGCATGGATGCCATGCAAATGCATGGGGGCACTCCTCTCATTCCCAGGAAGGCTTCTGGGTAGGTGGCCGGCGTCGGAAAAGCTCGCCGGCGCCGGAGTTGCATTCTCGGCCAAGGTGCAAAAATTTCAAAACTAGGGCTTCATTTTTCTTTCTCAATACTCCACCAACTTCAACCAAACTTTGCAGATTTAATCATCCTATCCTACAGTCCTGGCACACCAATTTTGGTGCGTTTATATTCAGTGGTTGCCGAGTTCTTTAGGGGGCGGAGCTAGGTTAGGTTTCCGGCGACCCATTGTGGCCGCCGGCTAACCATGCTGCATGGGACCTCGGGGCTTTGCAGGGAGGATGCTAAGGACCTAAGGAGTCCACTGCTAATGGTCCGGGGTGCTAGAAACCGTTGGTTAAGGATCCTCACCTTAGCCGAGCTCGGGGAAGAAGGAGGAAGCCGGATTCTTGGTTCCCTCACTACGCGCGGCCAAGGCTTGCTCCAGCAGGGTCCTCCAAGCACCAGGAACTCCTCAGACACCTCCCAATCCAACTTTGAAGAGATCCCGTCCAACTTCACACCTCGTCGGAGAAAGGAAGAAAGAGGAAGGTGGCTGCGGCGGCACTCGGCGACGGCTGGGGTCGGGTACACCAGGGCTCGGTTGCGGCCTCTTAATGAAGCTCTCAGAGGAAGGTTGGCTAATCCCTATGGCTTTGGTTGATCTCTCCTTCACAACTCAAGGGAAACTCCAAACTAGGCTTCTTACCTTTAACCCCGGCGACCCGAGCGGCCGGCCGTTTCGGCAGCTGAAGGGACGCGGCGGTTGCGAGCTGGAGAGGCTGGTGGAGCTTCAGTTACGAAGGGGAAGAGGCAGGGTACACTCCAACACGTGAATACAAGTGTTTAAATGCACATTTGCACAAAACCCCCTACACAAAGATCCTAAAACTCTAAGGTCCCTCTGTAGGTGACAAATGCACCCAGCACCCCAACTTATAAGCCTCATAATTTTTGGTACATAAAATATTAGGGTTTCTTCAAAAATACCCACTTTTTCAATGTATTTCACGCTTTTCGAGGCACTCGAGTCGCCGAAACTGAAAATGGACTTCGCCACGACGTCCGGCTCGTCGAGACCTTCAAAATAGGCTAATCATTTGTTTGATTTGGTGCTCGTATGAAATCTCGGGCCATCTTGTTCTGTATGTCGCAAACCGACGCACGCACTTCGATGCACACGGGTCGCCAAACGCGAAATCCGTCAGTGCCATTGCGCTCAGAACGTCAAAATTAGCTAGGATCCATTACTCATACTCCTATGTTAAAATTCCAGATAGTGGTTCGACCATTCATGATCACAAGGGGTTAAAAATTCAAAGGTTACTATTCACTTAAGTCGCGGGCCCACTTTTTGATTTCTGATTTCTGGAAGATCCGACCGTCGGATCGAAAACATATGAATATGAAACTTCTATGCTTCGACGAGACGATCGCAATGGTGATCTCGGATTTTCCAGATCATACCCCGATCAAAAGTCGATATTTCTGGGCCCACTATTGGCCCACTAACACTCCACTTTTGCCAAAATGACAAATTTAAACATTTAAAGGCAAACAGAGACTTTCAAATTCTAGATTTCTACATCTCCCACAACTTTTAAAAAGTTTCGTCCCCGAAACTTAACAAAACATACTTTAAAAGTTTTCTAAATATTAACTTATTACATCGTTGCTTCAACATTTCAAGCTCCCGATGGGCCTTCCCCTGACGGCTCGCCATGCTGTGTCAGAGCATAGACCCGTCCTCCCGTCACTTGGCGGGGTCCCTCAGTTTGGCGCGATGAAGGACGACTTGAGGCAGCCACGCTCTGGGTTGGCGCTGGAGGCCGGGCAGCAAGAGGTAGCACAGCCAATGCTGGTGGGTTCGCAGCAGATCTCCGCGGGCAGTTAGCAGAGATATGGCCAGGCTGACCACAATTATAGCATCTTCCGTGGCGCAGGTCGCAAGTCATGGGTTGATGATCTGCCCCGCAGAAGACGCAAGACCTCGCCCTATGTTGACGATTGAAGTTCCGAGAACCACTGGCTTGGTTTTGATTTCCTTGGGGTCTAGGGGGTCTTCTATTTGATCCAGATGATCCCTCCCCATTTCCAGCGAACTGTCGCTTCATCCCTTTTCCTTTATCCATCGCTGCCCGCTCAGCCCGGGAGATTTTTAATTCAGCCTCAATGGCAAGGCAGCGCTCGATGCATTCGTCGTAGTCGGTGATCAAATGTGAAGACAACTGACGACGGATCTCGGGTCGCAGGCCTTGAGTGAATAATCTAACCTTGCGACGCTCGTCCTGCACCGCTTGTGGCACCAGGTCAGCAATTTTCGTAAATTCTTCTTCGTACTCCCTCAGGGTGTGGTCTCCTTGGCGCATGTTTTCCAAGTCCCGCTCCAATGCTTCTCGTGCTGTCTCCTTTAGGTAGCGGTGGTACAGAGCCACCCTAAATTGCTCCCACGTAGGCTTAGGGGCTTCAGGAGAAAAATTGTGGCGTTGGTAGCACAGCCACCACATGCTTGCGCTGACACCGAGGCAATGTACCCCCAGTGTCACTTTGTCTTGCTCCTCAGTATCCAAGTCTCTAAACAGCTTCTCCATGTGGTTAAGCCATTCTTCAAGGGCCCAGGGGTCCTTTTCACGGCCTGAGAATTCTTGGGGCTTGAATTTATTAAACTCCAGCAGGACTCCCCTGACTCTTGATCTTTCTTCCTTGTACGTTGCTCTGGCAGCTTCCAGGGCCGCAGGACTGTTAGGATTGTTACCCCCTGCCACCCCGGGAGCATCCACAGTTGCAGCAACGGCTACAGATGTAGCCGATTCAGCCGGTGGTACTGATGCAGGAGGAACAAGAGGTCCCTCAGTCGCAGAGGTCCCTCAGTCGCAGAGGTTTTATAAGTATTACACCTATTCACCCCCCCTCTAGTTGTTTGATAGTACCTATTTAGATCCTTGTGGATCCTACTTTATAAAAACCTACAAGTGGTATCAGAGCAGGTTTTAGGTTTATCTATCATGATGGGTGAAAGTGGTAATATTTATAGACCTCCTCTTTTTGATGGGACTAATTATGCTTATTGGAAAGTGCGGATGAGGGCTTTTCTCATCGCAATTGATGAGCGGGTATGGCAATCCGTGGAATACGGTTGGGTGCATCCTGTTGAGGAAGTAGGAAATTCTACTACCCCAAAACCTCGCTCTAGATGGTCCAAAGAGGAATTTGAAAGATCTTCTTACAATGGGAAAGATATGAACGCTCTTTTTAATTCTCTTTCCTCGACTGAATTTACAAGAATTTTCGCGTGTGAAACCGCGAAGGAAATTTGGGATATTCTCAAAATTACACATGAGGGTACTAATCTTGTAAAAATTCAAAAGCTCCAGATGCTTACAAGTCAATTTGACTCTATTCATATGGAAGAGCATGAATTGTTTATAGATTATTACACTAGACTTCAAGATGTAATTAATACATGTGCTAATTTAGGAGAAAAGATCCCGGAGTCGAAAATTGTAAGAAAGATACTTCGGACTCTTCCGGAACGGTTTAGGGCAAAGGTTACCGCCATTGAAACCATTAGTCATCCGGATGAGATGAGTGTAGAGGAATTAGTAGGTGCTTTACAAACTTATGAGATGACTTTTCCTACTAATCAAGTTTCTTCCAAGTCTTCTTCTAAGCTTACAGGTATTGCATTCAAATCCACAAAGGAAGAAGATAGCGAATCAAGCTCCGACGATGAAATCTCTTTTGCCGATTTTGAAGAACAATTGGCGCGGATCGTAAAGAAATTTCGTCGGAAGTTTTGGAAGAATCGAACCGATGGATCTTCATCCACGAAACCATCTAAAGGATCATCGGGTTCTAAATCCTCTTACCTCAAAGGCGTTGCAAAACCTTCTAAAGAAAAAGAAAAATATGATTTCGAAGGGGAAATCCAATGCTATCGATGCAAAGGCTATGGCCATTTTTCAACGGATTGTCCTTCTCCGAAATCATATAAAAAGAAGGCTTTGCAAGCGAAAACTTGGGACGATTCTACTTCTAATGAATCAACCTCAAGTAAAGAGGAAAAAGAAAAAATCGTTGCTTCTCATGCCTCTCATTTTCCCTCTTCTAATAATTGTTTATCATCTTTAGTCACTGACTCTACTCCTTTGATTTTGTATGAAACATCAACAACCGGCGGAGAGTCATCAAGTGAGGGGGAGTCGGACGAGGAAGAACTCGTTGAGGCATATCAACAACTTCTTGCGGAATCTAAGAAGATGGTCAAGCATATCAAGAAGTTGAGGAAGCAACGACTTGAAGATCAAGACGAGAATCATGCTTTAAAGATAAAACTTCATGATCTCGAGGAGGAACGAGAGCTTTTATTGGATAATAATAAAATCCTCCAAGAAAAGATAAATCAATCGGAAACGACCGTTAATTCCCACATTAACAAGATTGATTTTCTTGAAAAGCAGTTTGAGGAGATTCATGTTACCAACCAAGCTTTGACCAAGCAAGTCCATCAACTTAAATCCGACATACAAAGGATTTCAACCGGTTCGAAGAAACATGATTGTATGTCCGGATTAGGTCAAACAAGCAAGGTTGGTTTGGGATTCAAAAAGGACCAAACTGTGCATGCTTCAAGTTCCACATTCAAATTGAAAGGAAGAACGTGTCACCTTTGTGGACTTGAAGGACATTTGGTGAAGGATTGCCCGAAAAAGAGAAAGAAAAATTCTTCGGCAACTTCATCTACGGAGCGAACTCAACGGAATCAAAAGACACATCAAGTCAAAGGAGTTCACTCAACCCACCAAAGGTCCGAGCCACAACATCAATCATACAAGTGGATCACTACGAGGAAAAGACCTAAGGTGGACCAACAGTCAAAGCGGACAACCCCCGGCCACGACGAATCAAGACAACCCAAAATCCAGCGATTTTGGATTCGGAAAGGTGATATCTTTCCTTGTCTTAAGTTCTAATTAGCTTATGACTGTATGTAATGCTTTGATTGGTTTTCCCTTCATATCTTTCTTAATCTTTGCATTACATGGTTTTACTGAACAAGTGCATTGAATAAAAAGGGCTTCACGTTTATTCACTCCAAATTAATTTTATATGGATTATCAACTTTACTCCATAATCATAATCTTGAAGATACTTCATTATAGGAGTTTTTGATATTATAAGCATCAAATTTTAGAAATCATGTGTGATCTTTAGATGCTTAATCTATCTCGGTTGTGTGAATTCATTGTGATAAACGTGAGACAACCGATAGACTAAAATTTGGGATTTAATTCTTTCACGTAAGAGATTGCATTCTTACAAGGGTATTGAAATAATTTGCAAAAGATGTGGAAAGAGTTACATCCGAAAGGAGTGTGAAAACTACCACCACATGTTGGAAAGAGCTGCCACCCCGGTCGTCCGGTCTGTGTGTGAAGCTACCACATGGTATGGATGCTTGAAAATTATTTATGAAATTTTGTTTAGTTGAAGCATTCGGAGATTTAAATTTAAAGCTCTTATTTTGAACAATCTCCTGGTTGGTATAAGGTGGGATAGTTGAAAGATGCTCAAAGAGCCACCCTTAGGTATTTTAGTGCTTATCTCAAATTTGAAAGGGTAAAATTCAAAATTGATGTCATTTGGAAATCTCTGTAAGTCATCTTTGTAAATCCGTTACATCTTGATAGACTTTGGATCTCAAGATTATTTTTGATGACTTGTGTTTGATGAATATAACATGAAAAATGGTTTATAATGTTTTACCTTTATTTTTCATGATTTTGGAGTAAATCCTTTTAATTTTGTGAAATTAATTGGATTGAATGACATCTGTGTGAATTCCCTGTTTAAAGCACTTAAATTGATTTCTTGATGGAATACAAATCGGTATTTGAAAAGATTCTAAAATCTGGATTTGGTTCAAGAAATTATTTGATTTTTGCTTTCTGGTACAGGTACGCAATCTGCATTTTTGTTATAGGGATAATTGCCTGTGTACCCCTGAAATATGAAGAAATATCTGATTTACCCCTCTTATTTTTTTCTTTCCAATATACCCTTCATACGTTCCACCGTTATTAAAAATACCCCTACCGTTTCCCTTTGTTAAGTTAACTAGGGTTAAACTAGAGTTAAATAATAATCGGAGTTGAAAACGATCAGATATACCTATTTTGCCCGGGTTTAGGGTTTAGGGTTTAGGGTTTAGGATTTTTTAGGGTTTTAGGGTTTAGGGTTTAGGGTTTTAGGGTTTAGGGTTCTAGAGTTTAGGGTTTAGGGTTTAGGGTTTAGGGTTTTTTAGGGTTTTAGGGTTTAGGGTTTAGGATTTTTTAGGGTTTTAGAGTTTAGGGTTTAGGGTTTTAGGTTTTAGGGGTTTAGGGTTTTAGAGTTTAGAGTATATTTGAAAGGGCAAAATAGTAATTGCACACAGATAACGGCAGTTCCGAACAGTACACTAACAGAGTTTAACTTCAGGGGTATTTTGGAAGAAAAGTTGGAACGTAAGAAGGGTAGTTTTAATATTAGCCTTCTAAGAGGGATAAATATGAAAACAGGGAAATTTTTAGGGGTATGTAGGAAATTGCCCCTTTGTTATATACCAGAACTGAGCTTTTATCTCTCTTTCACTATGGACTAATGCTGTTAGTGATTTCCTTTTGTCTAGTATGTTCACTGTTTGACAATTTGTGACAAAAAGGGGGAGAAGAGAAATAGGGGAGAAGAGAGAAATAGGGGAGAAGAGATCATCGAGATAGGGGGAGAACGGAAAATGATGATCGTATCACAAAGGGGGAGAACATGGAGAACATGTTAGAGATGCTCAAGATAGGGGGAGACAAAGAAAAAACAAAAGAACCAAAAGGAAGACGGATCAAATGTAGGATTCTAATTTCTAACGACTAACGTTTGATTTTGTTTGGAGTTTTGTTTTGCAGGAATTATATCACTTTAAGACTCCAAGTCCTAAGTCATAGAGTATGTTCTAGGACTGTTTGGTTCAAATGTAATTTTGTATTTATTGGATATTTCACGCAAAGAAAACCAATGTTTTGGTGATAACATTGAATTTCGACTTTTTGGTTTAAGATGAGTGACTTGAGCGCTTTTATGTATTTTTGGGTTTTGTCACGAAATTGCCAAAGGGGGAGATTGTTACGGCATTTTGGTATTGGCATATTTCGTGAGTCAAGTCAGTGAGTTGAGTCGGAGTCTTAAAGGGATAAAATTGTCAATCAGCAATCAAAGACTTAGAGAAGATTCAACAAGAGCTCAAGTTGACACTCAGTGTCTTGAGTCTTGAAGATTGAAGTTGAAGAATTGTGGATCAGTTACATCAATCTCAAGAAGAAAGTATTCAAGAGGATCAGGTATGTTTAACTAAATAATTGTGGTGATCCGAATACTTTCTTATAGTGTAGAAACACTTGGATGAACTTTTAATTGCATAAAAATCAAAAACTGGACATGGGACATGTTCAGGATCCGGATCAGACCTTGCAATCCGGATCCCGAAGGGTACTTGTTCATTGGCAATTTTGTTACGGCTTTTTGGTATTGGCATATTTCGTGAGTCAAGTCAGTGAGTTGAGTCAGAGTCTTAAAGGGATCAAATTGTCAATCAGCAATCAAAGACTTAGAGAAGATTCAACAAGAGCTCAAGTTGACACCCAGTGTCTTGAGTCTTGAAGATTGAAGTTGAAGAATTGTGGATCAGTTACATCAATCTCAAGAAGAAAGTATTCAAGAGGATCAGGTATGTTTAACTAAATAATTATGGTGATCCGAATACTTTCTTATAGTGTAGAAACACTTGGATGAACTTTTAATTGCATAATAATCAAAAACTGGTGTTCGGACTTGTTCAGGATCCGGATCAGAGCCAACGATCCGGATCCCGAAGGTTGTTGCTTCATACAAGACTTCGATCCGGATCCATGCAATTTCCGATCTGGATCCTGAATGTTAAGTTTTCTGATTTGTATGAACGATCCGGATCGGGCAATGCGATCCGGATCCCGAACCATGGTATTTCTGGAATCGTCAATCTCGTTACGACGATCCGGATCGCAGTAAATCCGATCCGGATCGCCGTCCTGAAAATTTCCAGATAAGGTATGTTTTTGATTCTTATCTCTTTCCAAAGGTTTCTAAACTATAAATAGACGTTTAGGGTTTCTCAAAAACGTGGGAGCTACGGCCGATCTTTTTATAAAACTCTTGAGAGCAACCCTAGAGGCTAGGTTTTCATCGTTCTTCTTTATAGCCTCTTTTAGGTCAATTCGATGGTTCTTTCAAGAACATATCTTTTGTCGAATTGATCTAATCTTTGCTTAGAGATTTCTTCTACGGTTCTTCATTGATAATCTAAGCAAAGGATCACCATCGAAGTCAATATTCTTATCGACTGAGTTTGCGTCGTGGATTCGACGTGGCATCGTGGATTCGGTGTGCTAAAGGCGTTTCGTGGATTCGAAGCGTGCGTTCGTGGATTCGAACGTGAGCAGTGGACGTGCAAAATCGGTGGAGTGCGAGGTCCAAGAAATTGAAGGAGGGGTTAAATCCGTGGAGACGGTAATCACCTTGTTATTCTTCTTTTCTTAGGGATTGTTATTGCGCGGATATCCAACCGGTCAGCGCAAGGTCCGAAGAAGCTGAAGGAGGGGTTGAGTCCGTGGAGTCGGTAATCACCTTATTATTCTTCTATTCTTAGTGGATTGTTATTGTGTGTTGGTCCCGTGGTTTTTCTCCTGGATTGGAGTTTCCACGTAAATCTCGGTGTGCTGTTTTATTTTCCGCATTGGTTTTTATTTTGCACTGAGATTGAGTTTTTAAGTATTACACCTATTCACCCCCCCTCTAGTTGTTTGATAGTACCTATTTAGATCCTTGTGGATCCATAATAACTCTACAATTGGTATCGGAGCGGGTTTTAGGTTTATCTATCTTGATGGGTGAAAGTGGTAATATTTATAGACCTCCTCTTTTTGATGGGACTAATTATGCTTATTGGAAAGTGCGGATGAGAGCTTTTCTCATCGCAATTGATGAGCGAGTATGGCAATCCGTGGAATGCGGTTGGGTGCATCCTGTTGAGGAAGTAGGAAATTCTACTACCCCAAAACCTCGCTCTAGATGGTCCAAAGAGGAATTTGAAAGATCTTCTTACAATGGGAAAGGTATGAACGCTTTATTTAATTCTCTTTCCTCGACTGAGTTCACAAGAATTTCCGCGTGTGAAACCGCGAAGGAAATTTGGGATATTCTCAAAATTACACATGAGGGTACTAATCTTGTAAAAATTCAAAAGCTCCAAATGCTTACAAGTCAATTTGACTCTATTCATATGGAAGGGCATGAATTGTTTACAGATTATTACACTAGACTTCAAGATGTAATAAATACATGTGCTAATTTAGGAGAAAAGATCCCGGAGTCGAAAATTGTAAGAAAGATACTTCGGACTCTTCCGGAACGGTTTAGGGCAAAGGTTACCGCCATTGAAACCGTTAGTCATCCGGATGAGATGAGTGTAGAGGAATTAGTAGGTGCTTTGCAAACTTATGAAATGACTTTTCCTACTAATCAAGTTTCTTCCAAGTCTTCTTCTAAGCTTACAGGTATTGCATTCAAATCAACAAAGGAAGAAGATAGCGAATCAAGTTCCGACGATGAAATCTCTTTTGCCGATTTTGAAGAACAATTGGCGCGGATCGTAAAGAAATTTCGTCGAAAATTTTGGAAGAATCGAACCGATGGATCTTCATCCATGAAATCTTCTAAAGGATCATCGGGTTCTAAATCCTCTAAACTCAAAAGCTTTGCAGAACCTTCTAAAGAAAAAGAAAAAGATGATTTCGAAGGGGAAATCCAATGCTATCGATGCAAAGGCTACGGCCATTTTTCAATGGATTGTCCTTCTAAGAAATCATATAAAAAGAAGGCTTTGCAAGCGAAAACTTGGGACGATTCTACTTCTAATGAATCGACCTCAAGTATAGAGGAAAAAATCGTTGCTTCTCATGCCTCTCATTTTCCCTCTTCTAATAATTGTTTATCATCTTTAGTCACTGACTCTACTCCTTTGATTTTGTATGAAACATCAACAACCGGCGGAGAGTCATCAAGTGAGGGGGAGTCGGACGAGGAAGAACTCGTTGAGGCATATCAACAACTTCTTGCGGAATCTAAGAAGATGGCCAAACATATCAAGAAGTTGAGAAAGCAACGACTTGAGAATCAAGACGAGAATCATGCTTTAAAGATCAAACTTCATGATCTCGAGGAGGAACGAGAGCTTTTATTGAATAATAATAAAATCCTCCAAGAAAAGATAAATCAATCGAAAACGGTCGTTAATTCCCATATTGACAAGATTGATTTTTTAGAAAAACAGTTTGAGGAGATTCATGTCACCAACCAAGCATTGACCAAACAAGTTCATCAACTTAAATCCGACATACAAAGGATCTCAACCGATTCCAAGAAACTTGAGTGTATGTCCGGTTTAGGTCAAACAAGTAAGGTTGGTTTGGGATTCAAAAAGGACCAAACTGTGCATGCTTCAAGTTCCACAATGAAATTGAAAGGAAGAACTTGTCACTTATGTGGACTTGAAGGACATTTGGTGAGGGATTGCCCGAAAAAGAGAAAGAAAAATCCTTCGGCAACTTCATCTACGGAGCGGACTCAACGGACTCAAAAGACACATCAAGTCAAAAGAGTTCACTCAATCCATCAAAGGTCCGAGCCACATCATCAATCATACAAGTGGATCATTGCAAGGCAAAGACCTAAGGTGGATCAACAGTCAAAGCGGACAACCCCCGGCCACAACGAATCAAGACAACCCAAAATCCAGCGATTTTGGATTCGGAAAGGTGATATCTTTCCTTGTCTTAAGTTCTAAATAGCTTATGACTGTATGTAATGCTTTGATTGGTTTTCCCTTCATATCTTTCTTAATCTTTGCATTACATGTTTTTCAATGCTCTTCGTTTTTATACTTTGTTTTTGAACAAAAGGATTTTTAATGAACAAGTGCATTGAATGAAAAGGGCTTTCACTTTCATTCACTCCAAATTAATTTTATATGGATTATCAACTTTACTTCATAATCATAATCTTGAAGATACTTCATTATAGGAGTTTTTGATATTATAAGCATCAAATTTTAGAAATCATGTGTGATCTTCAGATGCTTAATCTATCTCGGTTGTGTGAGTTCTTTGTGATAAACATGAGACAACCGATTGACTAAAATTTGGGATTTAATTCTTTCACGTAAGAGATTGCCTTCTTACAAGGGTAAATAATTGAATTATGAAAGATGTGGAAAGAGTTACATCCGAAAGGAGTGTGAAAACTACCACCACATGCTGGAAAGAGCTGCCACCCCGGTCGTCCGGTTTGTGTGTGAAGCTACCACATGTTATGGATGCTTGATAGTATTTTATGAGAAAATCTTTAGTTGAAGCATTTGGAGATTTATATGCAAAACTCTTATATTTTGAACAATCTCCTGGTTGGTATAAGGTGGAATAGTTGAAAGATGCTCAAAGAGCCACCCTTAGGTATTTTAGTGCTTATCTCAAATTTGAAAGGGTAAGAAATCAAATTGATGTCATTTGGAAATCTCTGTAAGTCATCTTTGTAAATCCGTTACATCTTGATAGAGTTTGGATCTCAAGATTATTTTTGATGACTTGTGTTTGATGAATATAACATGAAAAACGGTTTATAATGTTTTACCTTTATTTTTCATGATTTTGGAGTAAATCTTTTTAATTTTGTGAAATTAATTGGATTGAATGACATCTGTGTGAATTCACTGTTTAAAGCACTTAAATTGATTTCTTGATGGAATACAAATCGGTATTTGAAAAGATTCTAAAATCTGGATTTGTTTCAAGAAATTATTTGATTTTTGCTTTCTGGTATAGGTACGGAATCTGCATTTTTGTTATATACCAGAACTGAGTTTTTATCTCTCTTTCTCTATGAACTAATATTGTTAGTGATTTACTTTTGTCTAGTATGTTCACTGTTTGACAATTTGTGACAAAAAGGGGGAGAAGAGAAATGATCGGAGATGAGATCATCAAGAGAGTACAAACGAAAATGAAAAAATGGGGGAGAACGGAAAATGATGATCGTATCACAAAGGGGGAGAACATAAATGCTCAAGAACATGGAGAACATGGAAAACATGTTAGAGATGCTCAAGATAGGGGGAGACAAAGAAAAAATTGAAAGAGCCGAAAAACAAAAGAACCAAAAGGAAGACGGATCAAATGTAGGATTTTAATTTCTAACAACTAACGTTTGATTTTGTTTGGAGTTTTGTTTTGCAGGAATTACATCACTTTAAGACTCCAAGTCCTAAGTCATAGAGTATGTTCTAGGACTGTTTGGTTCAAATGTAATTTTGTATTTATTGGATCTTTCACGCAAAGAAAATCAATGTTTTGGTGATGACATTGAGTTTCGATTTTTTGGTTTAAGATGAGTGACTTGAGCGCTTTTATGTATTTTTGGGTTTTGTCACGAAATTGCCAAAGGGGGAGATTGTTACGGCTTTTTGGTATTGGCATATTTCGTGAGTCAAGTCAGTGAGTTGAGTCAGAGTCTTAAAGGGATCAAATTGTCAATCAGCAATCAAAGACTTAGAGAAGATTCAACAAGAGCTCAAGTTGACACCCAGTGTCTTGAGTCTTGAAGATTGAAGTTGAAGAATTGTGGATCAGTTACATCAATCTCAAGAAGAAAGTATTCAAGAGGATCAGGTATGTTTAACTAAATAATTATGGTGATCCGAATACTTTCTTATAGTGTAGAAACACTTGGATGAACTTTTAATTGCATAATAATCAAAAACTGGTGTTCGGACTTGTTCAGGATCCGGATCAGAGCCAACGATCCGGATCCCGAAGGTTGTTGCTTCATACAAGACTTCGATCCGGATCCATGCAATTTCCGATCTGGATCCCGAATGTTAAGTTTTCTGATTTGTATGAACGATCCGGATCGGGCAATGCGATCCGGATCCCGAACCATGGTATTTCTGGAATCGTCAATCTCGTTACGACGATCCGGATCGCAGTAAATCCGATCCGGATCGCCGTCCTGAAAATTTCCAGATAAGGTATGTTTTTGATTCTTATCTCTTTCCAAAGGTTTCTAAACTATAAATAGACGTTTAGGGTTTCTCAAAAACGTGGGAGCTACGGCCGATCTTTTTATAAAACTCTTGAGAGCAACCCTAGAGGCTAGGTTTTCATCGTTCTTCTTTATAGCCTCTTTTAGGTCAATTCGATGGTTCTTTCAAGAACATATCTTTTGTCGAATTGATCTAATCTTTGCTTAGAGATTTCTTCTACGGTTCTTCATTGATAATCTAAGCAAAGGATCACCATCGAAGTCAATATTCTTATCGACTGAGTTTGCGTCGTGGATTCGACGTGGCATCGTGGATTCGGTGTGCTAAAGGCGTTTCGTGGATTCGAAGCGTGCGTTCGTGGATTCGAACGTGAGCAGTGGACGTGCAAAATCGGTGGAGCGCGAGGTCCAAGAAATTGAAGGAGGGGTTAAATCCGTGGAGACGGTAATCACCTTGTTATTCTTCTTTTCTTAGGGATTGTTATTGCGCGGATATCCAACCGGTCAGCGCAAGGTCCGAAGAAGCTGAAGGAGGGGTTGAGTCCGTGGAGTCGGTAATCACCTTGTTATTCTTCTATTCTTAGTGGATTGTTATTGCGTGTTGGTCCCGTGGTTTTTCTCCTGGATTGGAGTTTCCACGTAAATCTCGGTGTGCTGTTTTTATTTTCCGCATTGGTTTTTATTTTGCACTGAGATTGAGTTTTTAAGTATTACACCTATTCACCCCCCCTCTAGTTGTTTGATAGTACCTATTTAGATCCTTGTGGATCCATAATAACTCTACAAATTTCAATCCGGATCCTAGGCCATTCCGATCCGGATCCCAAACATGGGACTTTGCTGAATTGCATGAACGATCCGGATCGGACCTTGCAATCCGGATCCCGAACCCTTGGTTTTCTGGAATCGTCAATCTCGTTACGACGATCCGGATCGTAGTAAATCCGATCCGGATCGCCGTCCTGAAAATTTTCAGATAATGTATGTTTTTGATTCTTATCTCTTTCCAAAGGTTTCTAAACTATAAATAGACATTTAGGGTTTCTCAAAAACGTGGGAGCTACGGCCGATCAATTTATAAAACACTTGAGAGCAACCCTAGAGGCTAGGTTTTTATCGATCTTCTTTATAGCCTCTTTTAGGTCAATTCGACGGTTCTTCCAAGATCTATCTTTTGTCGAATTGCTCTAATCTTTGCTTAGAGATTTCTTCTACGGTTCTTCAATGAGAATCTAAGCAAAGGATCACCATCGAAGTCAATATTCTTATCGACTGAGTTTGCGTCGTGGATTCGACGTGGCATCGTGGATTCGGTGTGCTAAAGGCGTTTCGTGGATTCGAAACGTGTGCTCGTGGATTCGAGTGGCGTTCGTGGATTCGAACGTGTGCAGTGGACGTGCAAAATCGGTGGAGCGCGAGGTCCAAGAAATTGAAGGAGGGGTTAAATCCGTGGAGACGGTAATCACCTTGTTATTCTTCTTTTCTTAGGGATTGTTATTGCGTGGATATCCAACCGGTCAGCGCAAGGTCCGAAGAAGCTGAAGGAGGGGTTGAGTCCGTGGAGTCGGTAATCACCTTGTTATTCTTCTATTCTTAGTGGATTGTTATTGCGTGTTGGTCCCGTAGTTTTTCTCCTGGATTGGAGTTTCCACGTATATCTTGGTGTGCTGTTTTTATTTTCCGCATTGGTTTTTATTTTGCACTGAGATTTGGTTTTATAAGTATTACACCTATTCACCCCCCCTCTAGTTGTTTGATAGTACCTATTTAGATCCTTGTGGATCCTACTTTATAAAAACCTACATATTTAACGTTCCCGGGCGCAAATAAACTCAATTAATAACATAGATTGCAGTGTTCACAGCTTCAGCCCAAAAATGTAGCGGTAAATTCCGGCTATGAAGCATAACACGTGCCATCTCTTGAACAACCCTGTTTTTGCGCTCGACCACACCATTCTGTTGAGGTGTATAGGGTGCAGAGAATTCATGCTTAATGCCGTTGGAAGTGCAAAAATCAATGAATTTAGAATTTATGAATTCTCCACCTCTATCACTTCTAACACGAATGATCTTTTCATTCTTTTCAATCATAATACGAAGGCAAATCTCGTGAAAAGAATCAAAAGTATCAGCTTTCTCTTTTAAAAATGCTACCCAAGAATACCGAGAGAAATCATCAACCAATAAGAAAATATACCATTTACCTCCCAAGGATGGTTGACGTGTCGGCCCCATAAGATCCATATGCAATAATTCCAAGGGCCGTTTTGTGAGGACCTGGATCCCCACGACGAGATTACTGGATCATCTACAGCTCCCGGAGGCCTATGTGGCGTGTTGGTGGGATTTGTGCCCCATTTGGACATTAGTGTTGGGCTCAGTGTGTTAAATGGATCACGTGGGTGATTGGCGGACCCCGCCGGAGTTCCAGAAGTGGTTTCGCGCGCCAAGGATATTTAAATTGGACTCAGTGCGAAGTTTGGACCAAGGATTACCTTTCCGGATGCCTTCGGCAAATTTTGGAGTTGGAATTTGGCGAAATGGACATCAAATTCGGATTCAGCGCGCGAAAACGGTTAAAACGGACTACCCACTTGTCATTTTTTAGCTTCGGGTACTGTTCACGCCGGAACAGTGTTTCCGGCGGCGGCGGCAGCGGCGGAGCGGCCGCAGGCAGCGCGGCGGACGGTGGCGCGGGCCGCCCGGTCCACGCGGCAGGCGTGCACCGGGGGCGGGACGCGTGGCGGCTCGGGAGTGGGCCGGTCCGCGGGGCGCGGTCCACAGAGAGTGCGGGGCGCACGGTGGACCAGGGGTGGACACGTGGCAGTGTCGGAGTGGGCGGTTTTGTGGACTGGGTCTACGGAACAGGCGGGCGTGGTGCATTGGACCGGCGGGACACGTGTCGTCGTGTGGTTGGCGGGCTCTTGCAGGCTGGGTCCACGGAGGTGCACCGGGTGCCTCGGAACAGTGCGCGGCAGGCGGGCGCAGGCGGCGGGCGCAGGCGCACGTGGGCGCGGCAGGGGGCGTTGACCGGGTGCGCGCCAGGTGTCGTCGCGGCGTTGGCCCACGCGTCGCGCAGGGGGCGGCCAGCGGGGCTGTACGCTGTGCGGGGGGCGACGTGGAGGCCCGGGAGGATTTCGGGCGCGCACAGTGTTGGGCCGGGCCCAACACTGTAGCCGCCCGAAATCGGGAGCGCCCGGAAGTGGGGATATGTTGGGTATTTCCGGATTTGTTTTCAGGCTGTTTCTTCAGGCTATAAAAGGGCCGAGTTCTTTTGCAGAGAGCTTCTTCTCCGCGCGGATTTTCACAGTGCCACCTTCACGAGTTTTCTTCATCTCCCTGTGGCGGATCCATCTGCAGAGTTCCATATTTTTCGGCAGCACGCATCCCGAGGTTACCATTTTTACGGCGCGGCGCGACGCTCGTTCGTTTGTGTTCTTCTTCGTCGCATTTCGGTGCGAGGACTCCCCCGGCTTACTCCGACCTCCGAATGAGGCGATTCTTGCGCCGTTGGCTTCACGACTGGTAGGGCTATGTTTCCCATGTTTACTGGTTTTTCCCATTCCGAGTTTTTCATGGGTCTTTCGGATCATCTTGTAACCCCTTTTTCTGGGCGGAGTTCTGGGACAGCGGCGCGGTGTTTTGGTGATATCTTTGCGCACAGGCATCGGATTGGGGCGATTCAAGAGGCGATTTGCATCTACACATCACGAGGATTATGCCCTAATTTTCTTGGAATTTTCTGAATATTTCTCGAAGGTGAAGATTATTTGTGAACAGTAATTGTTGCCACAGTTTTTGAGTGTAGTTTGATTCGGGGTGGTTCCCTTGTCCGAATTGTTTCTCAGTGTAGGAAGCTCGGAATTGGACGTGCAAGTACTCGTTTCGAAGGTATCGACGCGAGGATTACTGTGGTATTTTTATTGGATTTTTCTGGGCACTTGCAACAGGTGAAATATGCGCGGCTTTGGGACTGATTTTCAGATGGTGTATGTTTGGTTAATTTTGGGATTAAAAGTGTAATGTTAAGCCTTATTGTTGTACTCAGGGGTGTTTTCAGCTGTTTGAAGCCGAGGCTTTCGCGACTTGTACCGTGGGTGTTATGTTGGCAGATTTTGGACTGCGGACGTCTACCCTCTTCACCGACTCCAGGTTTGCCTTGGATTGAGCACTTCAGGTGGGTAAGCTTAATTTAGTAACTGTATAAGATTTCTATATCATGGTGAATGTAAGTGCGCATGTGGGGTTATCATCCCTCTATGATTGATAACAGGCGTATTTGATGTGCAACCGATACGAGCGAGAGGTAAGCAAGGAATGGCCCACTTGGGTGAGACTGGTATACCATAGTAGGAATGTGTTAGCATGCTTTACTATTATATGCTTCACCCACTTTTATTATTTCTGAGAACAAAGCATGCGTGCATGGACATGTAGTTAGGCCATCTTTTACCGCTGCACTACTTTTGGAACTTGACTTAGGAGAAACCATGTTATCCTTTTCTCCTTCTTTGTTAGTCAGGTGGTCTGTGTTGCTCAGGTTCGAGCAGGGGTTTTGGGTAGTGTTGTCGGGGCTTGGTGTCTGGGACAGGTTGGATTAGTTATGGGGCTTTGCGGCAATCGCGGATATTGGGCGGTTGACCGGACATGTATTATGCACCAGATTGGGTATCTGTTTTCTCTAGTGGATGGGTCTTCCCACTTTGATCAGAGTCATGATCCAGTCCTGCTGATTATGTTACTGGTTACCGAGATACTTTACTCGTGTGGGTCGCTCCACTCGAGTGCCACTCCGGAGTGCGCGGCAGACAGACTTTGAGTCCTTGAGACTCCTTTGCTTCGGTGTTATGCGTAGGCTGGCATACCCGTCGCGGCAGGCAGAGCAGGCAGTACCAGTGTCTACTGGTGGCATTAGATTGGGCTTATTACTGACTTTTGCTTTTTAGTTGCGCTCGTGTCAGGGGGACCGAGTGGAGTCTAGTGGCGGTGTGTGGACCAGTGCTAGTGTGGTTGGGAACCGTTTTGGGGTACGGTGGTCCCAAGGTCATTGTGAGTTGTTGACCGTTGTAGGGCAGGCATAGGCAGGCATGGCAGGCATAGGCAGGCATAGCAGGCATAGTAGGCATAGGCAGGCAGGGCAGGCATGGCAGGCATAGGCAGGCATAGCAGGCATAGTAGGCATAGGCAGGCAGGGCAGGCAGAGCAGGCATAGGCAGGCAGGGCAGGCATAGTAGGCATAGGCAGGCAGGGCAGGCATAGCAGGCATGGCAGGCATAGGCAGGCAGAGCAGGCAGGGCAGGCTTAGTAGGCATAGCAGGCAGGCAGAGCAGGCATGGCAGGCATGGCAGGCATAGGCAGGCAGAGCAGGCAGGGCAGGCTTAGTAGGCATAGCAGGCAGGCAGAGCAGGCATGGCAGGCATGGCGGGCATACGCAGGCAGAGCAGGCATGGCAGGCTTAGCAGGCATAGCAGGCAGGCAGAGCAGGCATGGCAGGCTCGGCAGGCATAGGCAGGCAGAGCAGGCATGGCAGGCATAGTCAGGCATAGGCATGCAGAGCAGGCATGGCAGGCGTAGCAGGCATGGCAGTCATAGCAAGCTTAGTGGCTTGTTAGCTGTTGAGAGGGTCCAGCTTCTTTTTATCAGTCTTTACGGCTTTGGTTAGTTTTTGTCTTTTGAGGACTTGGTGGGCAGACCGTCGGTCTTGGCGGTGGTACCCACTGAGAACTCCCTCCTTTGGTGTAGTTCTCACACCCTCTGGGGTTTTCCCCCTTCTTTTTCCTTCCTCTCCTTCGTTTTGCAGAGTCTTAGCGGGTGTTGCTGATTCTGCGGTTGTTGATCGTGGCGAGGGAGTCGCGAGCTAGATCCCTACCCGGCGTTGGAGAGTAGCGGTACCCTTCTGAGGAGATCATCAGTAGATTAGCTGTTTCTTTTCCTCTTTTGAGAGACTTGTGGTGAGGATATTTTGTATTGAGAGACTGTACACTGTTGTATATATATTGGAGTTACCTCCCGGTTGGGTTTAGAGCTTGTACTCGAGGATTTGTATTATTATTATTTTGGGAGGCAGACAGTGTTGTTTATTTCCTGTTGTGCAGTGATTGATTTTAGTTACCGCAGATTTGTATTTTTAGCTCTGATATCTGTTTAGTTGTAGCACTTTTCTTGCAGGTAGGACGCTTCGCCTATGCTGGTTGGCATAGGTGGCGGATCTGTTGGCGGGCCCGGGTCGCAGTTTCGACCCCGGGGCGTGACAGATTAGAGTGGTATCAGAGCTTAGGGATAGGTCATTTGGGACTTAGGAAACCCTAGGCTTATGGTTTGACCCTTGGTTGACTTTGTGAGAGTCGTGATTTTGCGAGAGTCCTGATTGAGTTTTATACCTCTCCCAAGGGACGGGAGGAGTGATTGGCATGTTTATTCTCCTAAGTAATTATGTTGGCTGCAGACAACATAATGCTGTGGAATGGGTGACATGCTTTAGACTTTCGCTGGATTGGGTCGAGTGTTGTTGTGTGTTGTTTTGTTGTTTCGTCGTGGCGGGCGGTGCCTCCCCGACGCTGGGTTTTGACCCGTGTGCTTCCTGTCATGGCAGTTGAGCTTGAGCTGTTGGTTCTGGGCCGGATACCCGGATTGAGGTCAGGGAATTCCGGACCCAGATGACAGGATTGTCAGAGGCTTGTCAGCGACAGAGTGAGCAGCTGGTCTCGGTGACACAGTTGTCGGAGCACTGAGTAGCCCCCTCTGTGCCAATGTTTAGTGTCGAGGCACCGAGGCAGGGTGGATAGTTGACGGCAGAGGAGCCGTGGGACATGAGCGACCTATGGAGCCATGTTTGGCAGATGAACCACCCCGACTCGTAAGATTGAGTTTGGAGCCTTTGGAGGCAGAGTCGTGGCTGGTGTTGATGGAGTGATTAATTGAGAGCCTCCCTGTGCTTGTCAGTGTATGCAGTTGTTGAACCGCGCGCTCCAGATTCGAGGGACGAGGCGCATAGGATATATGAGACTGGGAGTGGAGTGCGCCAGAGCACCTTTCTGTTATTCAGTCCCTCCATTGTAGAGTTAGACGCCTCGATGGAGCAGGCACAGTGTATGGAGCGCGGCATTGCAGTTCCTTTGGATAGGGATCTGCCGCCAGAGGTGAGTTCTGGATTTTGGCGCTTGGCGCCGGGTGAAGGAGGACAAATCGGCCGGCAGAGGCACTTCTGATTTTCTTTCCAGGATGACGGGTTCCCGAGATGCCAGAGATCGAGTGGACCCCGATGGTAGCATCAGTATTTTATCAGAGTGACGCAGCGGTAGCGTGGATTTGTTATCTGCGGAGGGCCTTATTCGTCGCCTCAGTGTGAGCAGAGACAGAGGTCGTACTCCCTATGTGGATAGCCCTAATTTTCAGGCAGATTGAGCGACAACCACTTGCATCGAGTGGATGAATCTGTGCCGCCCGGTTGGAGGGCGCCACGGTAGTGGATTGAGTGTCGCAGGTGGGATTTCACCACGGTAGTCGGAGTTAGAGCATGCTCCACTCTTACATGGGTTAGAGGCAGATTTGTTATCGCATGCACTTGAGGTGCAGGTTCCTGTTGATGTTATGCACGTGGAGGAGGCTTTTGGATCATGTCCAGTGCGGCCGAGACCGCGAGATGCCGGCAGAATTATTGGTAATTGTGGCAGTTCGGTGTTTGACCTTGTGCTCGAGATTGATTGGCACGATGCAACAAGATGTTTGACTGCGGAAAGAGAGGACGTCGATTTTCTGCGAGGCGGACGAGAGGAGGTTTGGTTGTAATGACTGTTAGAGCGCACAGGCTTTAGCGACAGTGTGAGAGGTGCTTTTTGGCGGCACCGGGATTCAAGGACATCTCTGTTGCCCGCGAGATCCCGGGTGCGATTTCACCTGAGCTGTTGACGATGCCGCCGGTTGGGAGTTAGAGACTGCGTTTGACGTGGTTCGGGGAACCACGCCACCCTTGATAGCACCTCATTGGATATCGCCAGTAGAGCTGAGAGAGCTGATGGCGCAGTTGTAGGATCCGATGGATCGAGGGGTCTGTTTGACCTAGTGCCACGCCGTTGGTATACGGTGGTGATGCCACATCGTTGATACACGAATGTGAGGGTCCTTTTATGGTATTTAGGACCTTATGATGGAGTTGTACTCAGGCAGTTATAGTATGGTGTGAGTACCTACTTGGAATCAGACAGCCGAGGATCTTGCTTAGATGGCGTTCAGGACACGGTAGGGCATCACGAGCTCTTAGTGAGGCCAAGTGGATTGATTAATGCCCTGCCACTTTTATGATTTGAGGGAATTGTGCTCCAGCTGTACTTGATTGGATTGGTAACAAGATCCTCCGGGGATATTTGGATTTACTCCCAGAGCGATGTGGAGCGCGAGGAGCACTTGTGGATGTGCTACCATGCCCGTGTGGATGAAGTGGTATGCCAAGTTATTGACGTACAAGTTGTAGCTCCAGAAGCATACCTTCTTGGGTCACGTTGTTCGAGCCGTAGGAGCGGCGGTGGAAATCCGGCCAACATGGATATCACTTGGGTTTTGGCCGAGATCGACAGTTATTGTCAAGGTAAGGAGCTTCTTGGACTGGGCAGTGCCAGGAGAGCTAGCTGGGGTTGAGCGTGATGAGTCCACAGCTGGCGCTGTGTGGACTGTTGAGGCAGACGTGGCGTGTGGTTGTGTCCCTGAAGGTTCCTTTGGATGATAGACCGCGGCTGAGTAGTTCACTCGGATGGTCAAGATTCGGGAGTGACCGAGTGAGGATCCCTCCTTGTTAGGGCTCATTTCCTTATTGGTTAATCGTGTGAGGGTGCTTTGGGTTGCCTTGGTGGAGTTGTCACAGGTTGTGGTTTGGTGTGTATTGCACTGGCGGTCATCTGGTTTCCCCCAACTTTGTGGGGACCCCGGTTGTATTTCATGTCTCAGCTCAGGAGTGTTTTGTTTTTTGGATTCCTCGCCCGTGATTGACTCGCTCCATGTGAGAGCTAAGAGCGTTTGGAGTACGAGGGACGCCCGTTGCGATTTCTGGCTCGAGAGATGAGAGAATCGCATGTCGGGCCATGCCGTACTTGTTGTTGTTGTTGCTGGGGGAGTAATCACGGGGAGTGAGTGATGTTTCGGGAGCTGGAGGCGTTATTGATGAATACCTACCCGTGGTATGTGGGACTATTGGGGGATTTGAGCTAGTTTCGAGGACGAAACTTTTCTTAGTGGGGGAGGATGTGAGGACCTGGATCCCCACGACGAGATTACTGGATCATCTACAGCTCCCGGAGGCCTATGTGGCGTGTTGGTGGGATTTGTGCCCCATTTGGACATTAGTGTTGGGCTCAGTGTGTTAAATGGATCACGTGGGTGATTGGCGGACCCCGCCGGAGTTCCAGAAGTGGTTTCGCGCGCCAAGGATATTTAAATTGGACTCAGTGCGAAGTTTGGACCAAGGATTACCTTTCCGGATGCCTTCGGCAAATTTTGGAGTTGGAATTTGGCGAAATGGACATCAAATTCGGATTCAGCGCGCGGAAAACGGTTAAAACGGACTACCCACTTGTCATTTTTGAGCTTCGGGTACTGTTCACGCCGGAACAGTGTTTCCGGCGGCGGCGGCAGCGGCGGAGCGGCCGCAGGCAGCGCGGCGGACGGTGGCGCGGGCCGCCCGGTCCACGCGGCAGGCGTGCACCGGGGGCGGGACGCGTGGCGGCTCGGGAGTGGGCCGGTCCGCGGGGCGCGGTCCACAGAGAGTGCGGGGCGCACGGTGGACCAGGGGTGGACACGTGGCAGTGTCGGAGTGGGCGGTTTTGTGGACTGGGTCTACGGAACAGGCGGGCGTGGTGCATTGGACCGGCGGGACACGTGTCGTCGTGTGGTTGGCGGGCTCTTGCAGGCTGGGTCCACGGAGGTGCACCGGGTGCCTCGGAACAGTGCGCGGCAGGCGGGCGCAGGCGGCGGGCGCAGGCGCACGTGGGCGCGGCAGGGGGCGTTGACCGGGGTGCGCGCCAGGTGTCGTCGCGGCGTTGGCCCACGCGTCGCGCAGGGGGCGGCCAGCGGGGCTGTACGCTGTGCGGGGGGCGACGTGGAGGCCCGGGAGGATTTCGGGCGCGCACAGTGTTGGGCCGGGCCCAACACTGTAGCCGCCCGAAATCGGGAGCGCCCGGAAGTGGGGATATGTTGGGTATTTCCGGATTTGTTTTCAGGCTGTTTCTTCAGGCTATAAAAGGGCCGAGTTCTTTTGCAGAGAGCTTCTTCTCCGCGCGGATTTTCACAGTGCCACCTTCACGAGTTTTCTTCATCTCCCTGTGGCGGATCCATCTGCAGAGTTCCATATTTTTCGGCAGCACGCATCCCGAGGTTACCATTTTTACGGCGCGGCGCGACGCTCGTTCGTTTGTGTTCTTCTTCGTCGCATTTCGGTGCGAGGACTCCCCCGGCTTACTCCGACCTCCGAATGAGGCGATTCTTGCGCCGTTGGCTTCACGACTGGTAGGGCTATGTTTCCCATGTTTACTGGTTTTTCCCATTCCGAGTTTTTCATGGGTCTTTCGGATCATCTTGTAACCCCTTTTTCTGGGCGGAGTTCTGGGACAGCGGCGCGGTGTTTTGGTGATATCTTTGCGCACAGGCATCGGATTGGGGCGATTCAAGAGGCGATTTGCATCTACACATCACGAGGATTATGCCCTAATTTTCTTGGAATTTTCTGAATATTTCTCGAAGGTGAAGATTATTTGTGAACAGTAATTGTTGCCACAGTTTTTGAGTGTAGTTTGATTCGGGGTGGTTCCCTTGTCCGAATTGTTTCTCAGTGTAGGAAGCTCGGAATTGGACGTGCAAGTACTCGTTTCGAAGGTATCGACGCGAGGATTACTGTGGTATTTTTATTGGATTTTTCTGGGCACTTGCAACAGGTGAAATATGCGCGGCTTTGGGACTGATTTTCAGATGGTGTATGTTTGGTTAATTTTGGGATTAAAAGTGTAATGTTAAGCCTTATTGTTGTACTCAGGGGTGTTTTCAGCTGTTTGAAGCCGAGGCTTTCGCGACTTGTACCGTGGGTGTTATGTTGGCAGATTTTGGACTGCGGACGTCTACCCTCTTCACCGACTCCAGGTTTGCCTTGGATTGAGCACTTCAGGTGGGTAAGCTTAATTTAGTAACTGTATAAGATTTCTATATCATGGTGAATGTAAGTGCGCATGTGGGGTTATCATCCCTCTATGATTGATAACAGGCGTATTTGATGTGCAACCGATACGAGCGAGAGGTAAGCAAGGAATGGCCCACTTGGGTGAGACTGGTATACCATAGTAGGAATGTGTTAGCATGCTTTACTATTATATGCTTCACCCACTTTTATTATTTCTGAGAACAAAGCATGCGTGCATGGACATGTAGTTAGGCCATCTTTTACCGCTGCACTACTTTTGGAACTTGACTTAGGAGAAACCATGTTATCCTTTTCTCCTTCTTTGTTAGTCAGGTGGTCTGTGTTGCTCAGGTTCGAGCAGGGGTTTTGGGTAGTGTTGTCGGGGCTTGGTGTCTGGGACAGGTTGGATTAGTTATGGGGCTTTGCGGCAATCGCGGATATTGGGCGGTTGACCGGACATGTATTATGCACCAGATTGGGTATCTGTTTTCTCTAGTGGATGGGTCTTCCCACTTTGATCAGAGTCATGATCCAGTCCTGCTGATTATGTTACTGGTTACCGAGATACTTTACTCGTGTGGGTCGCTCCCCTCGAGTGCCACTCCGGAGTGCGCGGCAGACAGACTTTGAGTCCTTGAGACTCCTTTGCTTCGGTGTTATGCGTAGGCTGGCATACCCGTCGCGGCAGGCAGAGCAGGCAGTACCAGTGTCTACTGGTGGCATTAGATTGGGCTTATTACTGACTTTTGCTTTTTAGTTGCGCTCGTGTCAGGGGGACCGAGTGGAGTCTAGTGGCGGTGTGTGGACCAGTGCTAGTGTGGTTGGGAACCGTTTTGGGGTACGGTGGTCCCAAGGTCATTGTGAGTTGTTGACCGTTGTAGGGCAGGCATAGGCAGGCATGGCAGGCATAGGCAGGCATAGCAGGCATAGTAGGCATAGGCAGGCAGGGCAGGCATGGCAGGCATAGGCAGGCATAGCAGGCATAGTAGGCATAGGCAGGCAGGGCAGGCAGAGCAGGCATAGGCAGGCAGGGCAGGCATAGTAGGCATAGGCAGGCAGGGCAGGCATAGCAGGCATGGCAGGCATAGGCAGGCAGAGCAGGCAGGGCAGGCTTAGTAGGCATAGCAGGCAGGCAGAGCAGGCATGGCAGGCATGGCAGGCAGAGCAGGCAGGGCAGGCTTAGTAGGCATAGCAGGCAGGCAGAGCAGGCATGGCAGGCATGGCGGGCATAGGCAGGCAGAGCAGGCATGGCAGGCTTAGCAGGCATAGCAGGCAGGCAGAGCAGGCATGGCAGGCTCGGCAGGCATAGGCAGGCAGAGCAGGCATGGCAGGCATAGTCAGGCATAGGCATGCAGAGCAGGCATGGCAGGCGTAGCAGGCATGGCAGTCATAGCAAGCTTAGTGGCTTGTTAGCTGTTGAGAGGGTCCAGCTTCTTTTTATCAGTCTTTACGGCTTTGGTTAGTTTTTGTCTTTTGAGGACTTGGTGGGCAGACCGTCGGTCTTGGCGGTGGTACCCACTGAGAACTCCCTCCTTTGGTGTAGTTCTCACACCCTCTGGGGTTTTCCCCCTTCTTTTTCCTTCCTCTCCTTCGTTTTGCAGAGTCTTAGCGGGTGTTGCTGATTCTGCGGTTGTTGATCGTGGCGAGGGAGTCGCGAGCTAGATCCCTACCCGGCGTTGGAGAGTAGCGGTACCCTTCTGAGGAGATCATCAGTAGATTAGCTGTTTCTTTTCCTCTTTTGAGAGACTTGTGGTGAGGATATTTTGTATTGAGAGACTGTACACTGTTGTATATATATTGGAGTTACCTCCCGGTTGGGTTTAGAGCTTGTACTCGAGGATTTGTATTATTATTATTTTGGGAGGCAGACAGTGTTGTTTATTTCCTGTTGTGCAGTGATTGATTTTAGTTACCGCAGATTTGTATTTTTAGCTCTGATATCTGTTTAGTTGTAGCACTTTTCTTGCAGGTAGGACGCTTCGCCTATGCTGGTTGGCATAGGTGGCGGATCTGTTGGCGGGCCCGGGTCGCAGTTTCGACCCCGGGGCGTGACACGTTTGGTACCGACGTGATTCAAGTTCTTGTGTGCAGTCCTAGATTGTTTTCCCTTTTGACAACCACCACACACAATGTTTTGATTAAGTGAAAGTTTAGGAACCCCCTTGACCACGTCTTTGTTCGAAATTCTAGCAAGTTCCTTAAAATTTATGTGTCCTAGCCTTTCATGCCAAAGTGTTTCATTATTCAAAGAGGCTAAGTTACAATTTTCAGAAATTTTATTGGGAACAACATAACAATTGTTTTCAGATCTAACCCCTTTTAAAAAGAAAACATGATCCTTATCAGTTACAATGCATTCAACAGATGAAAAATTAACAGAAAAACCATTGTCACAAAGTTGACTGATACTAATGAGGTTAGTCTTAAGCCCATCAACAAATAACACATTATTCAGAATCGGGCCATCTGGAATAGCTACTGTTCCTTTTCCAACAATTTTGGAAGACTGACCGTCTCCGAAAACTACAAGTCCTCCGGAGATTTTCTCAAAATTTTGAAAACAGTTTTTGTGGAGACCCGGAACTTTGCAGGGCTTTTGCAGTGTGACCAGCAGCTTCTGGAAGCCTACGCGGCATGTCGGCGGTGTTCGTGCGCCAATTTGGGCACAAGTGATGGACTCGGGGCTTAAATTGGATCACGCGGGTAACCGGAAGACCCCGTCGGATGTTTAGAGGTGTCTTCGCGCAAATTGGATATCAAATTTGGACTCGGCGCGAAATTCGGATCAAAAATACCTTTCCGGGAGCCTCCGGCAAATTTTAGGATTGGAATTTGGCAAAAGGGACGCCGGATTTGGAATCAGCGCGCGAAAACGGTCAAGATGGGCTATTTACTTGTATTTTTCGGAGCTTGCTACAGTATTTTTACTGTTCACGGCCGGAACAGTAATTCCGGTGATCGCCGGCGGCCGGCGGCGCCGGCGGGCAGCGCCGGCGGGCGGCGGCGCGGCCTCGGGCAGGCGGCACAGCGGCGGCGCGCGGCGCGGGCAGCGCGCGGGCGCGCGGGCAGGCGCGCGGTCCACGGCGGCGGGCGTGCACCAGGGAGGTGCCTCGTGGCGGTTGGTGGTTGGGCGGTTCACGACGAGCGGTCCACGGAATATATTTGGTGCACGGTGGACCGACAGTGGGACACGTGGCGGCATGTGATTCGTTGGTGTTGTGGACCCGGTCCACGGAGCAGGGATCGGTTACCTCGGTTTGCGTGCGGTATGGCCGTGGCAGCGCGCACGTGGGCGCGATTCCCGAGGCGCGGGCGCGCGGGAAGGGGAGGCCACGTGTCGCCTTGTGAGTGGCTCTGTTTGGTGTTTGCTGTTCGGGTTGCCACGTGGCGCACAGTGATTGGCTCACTTCGGTGTTTCGTGTTCGGGGACACAGGGGTAATTTTCTGGATTGTTTCTTTGGTTTTGCCTTAAACTTGCACCCGAAGCTGTTTGCAAGGGGGTTTTGGACCCCTTCGACCTCTCAGCTCGAAGGGTGATGAGAAGGAGAAATCTTCTCCATGAAGAGGAGCTTGCACCTACCAAGTTTCAGATTTTTGGGCGGCACGGATTTCGAGATTTTGATTTTACGGCACGGCGCGACGTTGCATTTCCTGTGTTCTTCTTCGGCGCAGCTGCAGTGTTTTAGCTCCCCTGGTCTACCCCGAGCTCCTTCTTCTGTGATTCTAGCGCCGACAGACTCCTAACAGGTAGGCTTCAACTTTGATTTTGATCGCGCAATCTCATTTTAACTCCTTGGCACGGATCCTGAGGCATTAATGGTCCCCCTTTTTCTGTGAGGGATTTTGGGACAGCAGCGGATTGGGGAGGCGATATCTTCGCGCACGAGCGTCACACGGAGACGAGCTTATACAACTTTTTCATCTACGGATCGCAAGGAACGCGCTCGTATTTTTCTTGGAATTTCTTGAGATTTATTTCGAGGTGAAATCTCTGTTTTTCTCTGTGAACAGTGCACAGTTTTTAGCACAGATTTTGTATGAATATACCCCCCTTGCCGAATTTATAACTTGACTTACCGGACTCAGATTTGGACGTGCAAGCTACCGTTGCGAAGCTATCGACCCGAGGATCGCTGTGGTATTTTTCTGGGAATTTTCTGGGCACTTTCTGCAGGTGAAAATTTAGCAGTTTTGGGACAGATATTGTATGTGATGATAAGAGCCTTATTTGGGAGCCTAAGTGAATTTAGTGGACTTTGTATTGTGCCAGGAGTGTCGCGGGTGTGCTAAACTTGTGGGAGCAAAGGATTGGAGTTTTTGGTATTTTCAGCTGTACGGATCCGGACAGTTCGCACTTCAGGTGGGTGGTTGCTATATCCCTCATTCTGATACCCCACTAGGAATATTTGAGAGATCATCTTTTTTGGACATGTTGAATGATCACCTACTGCACATGCATGCTAAATAGAAATCATTGTGAGCCTATCATATGGATAATATCATAGTGGAAACGTGATAGTGGTTGGATCTTATACATGCTTATGGGAATATTATTGGCATTTAACTTAGCATGGGAGATTTACTTTTATGATGGGATATTATGAAATGTCTTGCGGGAGGGTACCACTTGAGGATATTTCGGACAGGCATAGGCGGATGATTCAGGTGAGGGTGATTAGCAGGTTATAGACATGTGTGTGGTTGGATTATGATTTAGCATGATGATTATACCCAGGTGGAGTTATTATTTGATACACATGTGGAACCACTATTCGTCACTCCCCTCTTCTTTCATGAGGAGATAGGCTTGCTTATATGGATAATTAGTTAGACCATTTCTGATCGCTACACTTTATGTTGGGACTTGATTTAGAAGAAACCCTATTTGCTTCTTCTCCCCCTATTCTTTAGTCAGGTGACTATTTGTTGCTCAGGTTTGAGCAGGGGATCGGCATAGTGTAGCCGGGGCCTGGATTTTGGCTTCTGGGGTATTATGGCTACCGCGGATAGTAGGCGGTGGACCAGATGTCATATGTGGGACATGTTTGTGATCATGGATGTTGTTATGAACCCCTACTTTTGATTACCCACTAGGCAGTGTAGTAACTTCTATGATTAAAAGGCTAATTAATAAATTGTGGGCTTTGGGCATGCAGTATAGACAGGCACAGGTTATCTCTTATTTACTGTCCTTATGCATTTATCAGCATGCTTTAGCAAGGTAAGATTTTATCGATATCTGCTTTATTTTTATGTATACCATCTTGGGACATTTGCATGCTTGTATGGTCACCTAGATAGGCCACCTTTTTCTGCTACACTATCATGCTGGAATTGACATAGGAGAAACCCTTTTTGTTATTCTTTTCTCCTTTCATTTGAGGCTCAGGGTATTCGCAGCTCGTACGCGAGCAGGGGGATTGGGATAGTTGTTACGGAATTTGAGTTGGCGTAGTTTCGTGAAAGTCTCAAGTCTTGAAGATTGAAGGTGAAGAAAGTTGGATCTTTTAACTCAATCTCAAGAAAGAAGAATTCAAAAGGATCAGGTATGTTTAACCTAAGATTTTGTGTGATCCGAATACTTCTTGTAGTGTAGAAACACTTGGAAGAATCTTTCATTGCATAAAAATCAAAAACTGGACTTGGGACATGTTCAGGATCCGGATCAGGTTGTTCGATCCGGATCCCGAAGGTGGTTCGTTCATACACCAGTTCAATCCGGATCGTAGCCTCTCTTGATCCGGATCCCGAACACTGAGTTTACCATCTTCCTTGAACGATCCGGATCAGGCTTCGCAATCCGGATCCCGAACGTTGATGTTTGGTGAACTGTATGAACGATCCGGATCAAGCACTTCGATCCGGATCCCGAACCTTCGTTTTTCTGGAATTGCCTGACTCGTTACGACGATCCGGATCACAGCTAATCCGATCCGGATCGCCGTCCGTAAAATCTCCAGAAATGTTAGGTTTTTGATTCTTATCTCCTTCCTAGGGTTTCTAACCTATAAATAGACCCTATGACTCTTCTTCTAGGGTTAATCCAAAAAGAGGCCGAAAATAACAATAGCCGTCATTTTCATATTTACGCCTCGAGATCCACATATAGAGAAGAAAGGAAATCATTAGAGAATACTCTATGTTTCTTCATCTATATTGATTAGTTTGATTCTAGGTTTTCATACTCACATCTTGAGTTGAATCAAACTAATGAATACTTAGATGGTATTTCCGATCTATCTTTGATCTAAGTATTCGGCGGATCATCACCACCCAAAAACAACGATTTACCCTAAAAATCGGCGCGTGGATTCGCGTGTCCTTGTGGATTCAAGGTTCAACCGCTCTCGTGGATTCGGAGCGAGGCACGTTCGTGGATTCGAAGGGTTGCTATTGGGTGAAGACCGTGGATTCGGTCGGACGTCGTGGATTCGACGTTGGACGCCGTGGATTCGGCGTTGGGCGCAGATCGTGGATTCGAGAAGCGTCGCGGAGCGAGCGGAGAAGATCCTCTAGGAGCGTATGGAAAAGGTTGAGTCGTAATTGTGTACGGTAAATCACCTTGTACGTGTTTTAATTCTAGTGGATTTCTGCCGTGTTATCGGTCCCGTGGTTTTTTACTCCGGTGATGGAGTTTTCCACGTAAAAATCTTGCGTATTATTTTTTATTTCCGCATTGGGTTTTTATCGCAACGATTTTTGAGTGTTTATACGTTTACACCTATTCACCCCCCTCTAGGTGTTTTTTCCCCTATTTAGATCCGTATTACATATAACCCAACAAGTGGTATCAGAGCGGGAATAGGGTTGTAAACAATGGTTGAAGGTGGAAACATCAACCGACCTCCGTTCTTCGATGGAACAAATTATGCGTACTGGAAAGTACGGATGAAAGCCTTTTTAATTTCCATCGACGAACGGGTGTGGCAATCAATTGAATTAGGATGGTCTAATCCAACTGAACTTATTGGTGATGTTCGCACCTTAAAACCTAGGTCGAAATGGACCAAGGAAGAGTTAGATTCATCTTCTTACAATGGCAAGGGAATTAATGCTATCTTTAATGCCTTATCTCAAACTGAATTCTCTCGCGTCTCGGCATGTGAGACTTCGAAAGAAATCTGGGATGTTCTTCAGGTTACACATGAGGGAACTAACCTCGTGAAGATTCAGAAACTGCAAATGCTTACGAGCAAGTTTGACTCTATCTTAATGGCAGAAAATGAATCTTTCACGGACTACTATACACGATTGCAAGACATCGTAAACTCATGTGCTAATCTGGGAGAGAAGATTCCAGAATTTAAGATTATAAGAAAGATTTTAAGAACTCTTCCTGAACGATTTCGCCCAAAGGTTACTGCCATTGAAACTATTAAACACCCGGACGAAATACGTGTAGAAGAATTAGTTGGTTCATTACAAACTTATGAAATGACATTTACTACTAACAATTCTTCTGGAAAGGCATCCACTTCTAAGTCTTCAGGTTATGCATTGAAAACAACTAAGGAAGAAGACGCGGATACATCCTCCTCAGACGATGACGAGAACCTTTCTATGGAGGAATTTGAGAAGCAGCTCGCTCTTTTGACAAGGAAGTTTCGCCGCAACTTTCGGAGGGGTAATTCAAGCAAATCTCCATCCTTCGGAAAGTCGAACAAAGGCAAGGGTACTTCAAGTTACAAGTCAAGAAAGCAAGAGAACTTCTCAAAGGATAAGAAAAGTTCAGAAGGGCAACTTCAATGCTTCAAATGTCGAGGCTACGGCCACATTGCAACAGAGTGTCCTAACAAGTATCCGGCAAAGAAGAAGGCGATGCAGGTCGTCACTTGGGATGACAACTCAACGTCAAATGAGTCGTCTTCGAGTGATGAAGAAAAGAGCTCCACCGCATTCCACGCGTCCGTATCTTCACCCTTCATGTGCTTTATGGCAAGTACATCCGAGTCGATGTCCAACTCCACTGTTGAAAAGAATGCAACGGACAACGAATTGGATGATTCGGAAGGTGAAGATTTTGCTCTAGCCTACCACAGACTTTTGAGGGACTCAAAGAAAGTGGCTAAGCAAAACAAGAGTTTGAGAGGGAGAGTGCATGATCTCGAAGAAGAAGCAAAAAGAGCGACTTCTCTCTCAAACGCTCTTGAAGTGGAAAGGAAAAACCTAATAAAGGCAAATGTTTCCCTTCAAGAGTCCAATGAGCAACTTGAGAAGGAACATACAAATCTGGTGGATAACGCGAATCACTTCTCAAAGCTCTACAACGAGGCTCGACAGGATAACCTGGAAATGACAAAGACCATTTTCCAACTCAAGAATGACTTACAGCGATTCTCTTCAGGAAGGAGTAAGTTGGATAGACTTCTTGGTCTTGGTCAATCAAATCGGTTCAGCCTCGGATACACTCAAACTGGAAACAGTCCAAGTTCGAGTGAGACAGTTTTTGTGCCTCAGTCGGTATCTCCTCCTCCGACACCAGAATTCAAGACAAACAACGACAACAAACCTACTTCATCCTCTTTGGGATCGTCAAGATCTAAGGTATGTTTTCGTTGTGGTGTTTCAGGGCACATAAGAAGATATTGCAAGACGGGAGTCGAACGCTCATCTCAAGGACCTCTTGCAACAACTACCAAAAAGGCTCCTCCCCGAAAATCAAAGCAAACTTTTCAAATGAAAAGAGACTTGGTAGTTCATCGCGCAAGACGATCTCATCAAGGAACAACAATCGCTATAACAAGACGCCTTCACCTAGGCATATAACTTCACGACCATTACCGACGCACTCCAAAAGGGTTTGGGTGCGCAAAGGTGAAATTTTCCCTTGTCTTGTTTCCAATGTTTCCTTGCATGCATATGATAATTCGTCTTGGTATCTGGATAGCGGGTGTTCCCGTCACATGACCGGTGACAAAAATAGTTTTCAAAATCTTGAGAAAATCTCCGGAGGACACGTTGTTTTCGGAGACGGTCGATCTTCCAAAATTGTTGGAAAAGGGACGGTAGCTATTCCAGATGGCCAAATTTTGAAAAACGTCTTATTTGTTGATGGCCTTAAGACTAACCTCATAAGCATAAGTCAACTTTGCGACAATGGTTTTTCAGTTAACTTTTCATCTGTTGAATGCGTTGTAACTGATAAGGACCATGTCTTCTTTTTAAAAGGGGTTAGATCTGAAAACAATTGTTATGTTGTTCCTAATAAATTTTCTGAAAATTGTAACTTAGCCGCTTTGAATAATGAAACTCTTTGGCATGAAAGGCTAGGTCACTTAAATTTTAAGGAACTTACTAGAATTTCAAGCAAGGACGTGGTCAAGGGGGTTCCAAAGCTTTTATTTAAACAAAACATTGTGTGTGGTGGTTGCCAAAAGGGGAAAACAGTCTAGGACTGCACACAAGAACTTGAACCACGTTGGTACAAAACGGCCCTTGGAACTTTTGCACATGGACTTAATGGGGCCGACCCGTCAACCATCTTTGGGAGGTAAATGGTACATTTTTTTATTGGTTGATGATTTCTCTCGGTTTTCTTGGGTAGCATTTTTAAAAGAGAAAGCTGATACGTTTGACTCTTTTCATGAGATTTGCCATCGTATTATGATTGAAAGGAATGAAAAGATCATTCGTGTTAGAAGTGATAGAGGTGGAGAATTCATAAATTCAAAATTCATTGATTTTTGCACTTCAAATGGCATCAAACATGAATTCTCGGCACCCTATTACACCTCAGCAGAATGGTGTTGTTGAGCGCAAGAACAGGGTTGTTCAAGAGATGGCGCGTGTGATGCTTCATAGCGGAATTTACGCTACATTTTTGGGCTGACGCCGGGTGAACACCGCTGTCTATGTCATTAATAGAGTTACTTGCGCCCAGGAACTTTAAATACACCATATGAGCTGTGGTTTAGTAGAAAACCCAACATCAAATATTTTCGTGTCTTCGGGAGTCGATGTTACATTTTACGTGACCGTGAAAATCTTGGAAAGTTCGACTCTCGAAGTGATGAAGGGATCTTTTTGGGTTATTCTACGAATAGCAGAGCATATCGAGTATTTAACTTTGAATCTAAGACGATCGTAGAATCTATAAATGTTAAAGTAGATGAAGCTTTTCACTATGGATCTGGAAAATCTACCCTCGATATCTCTCTAGATGATGATTCTCCTGCTAATGCATCTTCTCATAATAATACTTCCAATATTAATGATGCATCTAATGGTTCTTCAAGTTTATCTAATGTGCAGGAATCATCTCATGTATCTCCGAGTACTCCGTTTCAACAAACGTTACGAATCTCCAAGGATCATCCGAAATCGAATATTATTGGAGATCCACAAGAAGGAGTTAGAACTCGGAGGCAGTTGGTTTGTGGATTCGCTTGCTACGTATCTTTAATCGAACCAAAGAACATAGATGAAGCTCTTCAGGATGACTACTGGATTAAAGCAATGCAGGAAGAGCTCCATCAATTTGAGCGAAACAAAGTCTGGGAATTAACGAAGCCTCCAAAGCAACACAATGTGATAGGTACCAAATGGATCTTCAAGAACAAGAAAAATGAGGATGGTACTATCATCAGGAACAAGGCACGATTAGTTGCTCAAGGCTACTCTCAAGTAGAAGGTATAGACTTTGACGAAACATTCGCCACTGTAGCTAGACTCGAGTCATTCGTATACTATTTGCTATTGCTTGTCATTTTAAAATCAAATTATTTCAAATGGCGTTAAGAGCGCATTTCTAAATGGGTTTTTAAATGAGGAAGTTATGTGGCTCAACCGAAAGGTTTTGTAGATCATAACAACCTAACCATGTTTTTCGTTTTAAAAATGGCTCTTTACGGTCTGAAACAAGCACCGCGAGCATGGTACGAAAGGTTAACAAAGCACCTTTTGGAGAAGGGCTATATCTCGAGGGGGAGCTGATAGGACTCTCTTTGTGAAGCATTATCAAAGCAATTTCATTGTAGCACAAATCTATGTCGATGACATTGTATTTGGCGCAACAAGAGATAATGATGCTTCTAAATTCGCGGAGACCATGGAAAGCGAATTTGAGATGTCCATGATGGGCGAATTGACTTATTTTCTTGGATTGCAAATTAAACAAAATGATGAAGGTATTCACTTGAGTCAATCCAAGTATGCAATGGAGTTGGTCAAAAAGTTTGATCTAGAAAATTGAAAGATTTTCCGACTCCAATGGGAACTAGCCACAAGGGACTTGGAAGTGAATCACATAGTGAGAATGTAGACGAGAAACTGTATCGAAGTATGATTGGAAGTCTACTTTACCTCACGGCTAGTCGCCCGGATATATCTTTTAGTGTTGGGATTTGCGCGAGATATCAATCAGCACCAAAGGAGGTTCACCTGAAAGCGGTGAAAAGGATCATCCGGTATATCAAAGGATCAATTAATTTCGGAATTTGGTATCCTATGGGAACAAGTTTGGATATTGTTGGATACTCAGATGCCGATTGGGCAGGATCAGTGGATGATCGGAAAAGCACGAGTGGTGCATGCTTCTATCTTGGCCATTGCCTTGTTGCATGGCACAGTAAAAAGCAGAATTGCATAGCACTCTCGACTGCCGAAGCGGAATACATTTCAGCTGGAAGTTGCTCAACTCAACTCATTTGGATGAAAAGCGTATTGAGCGACTTCCGCATTTCAGCATCTTCGGTAACAATTCTTTGTGACAACACAAGTGCAATTAACATTTCTAAAAACCCTGTGTTGCACTCTAGAACAAAACATATTGAACTTAGATATCATTTTCTTAGAGAGCTAGTTGAATCAAATACTCTTCAACTTTCATATATTTCAACTGAGGATCAATTAGCTGACATTCTAACAAAACCTTTGGATCAAAAACGTTTTATTCATTTGCGAAAAGCAATTGGAATGCTTTCCTTGAAATAAACTTCTTTTTGAAACCTTTGCTTAGGATAGGTTTTGTATTTGTTTTGTTTTGTTCATTATCTATGTTTGTACATAGGACATTAATTGAGCATAGATCATAATTGACTTTAATTGCATCTTTTCGCACATTTAGAAATTTATTATGCTTTTGCCATCATAATATTTCACTGTTGCAATGATCATTTATGTTAATTAAATCATCTTCTAAGTGATCAAAGTCAATTTCTCTCTCAATGATCTCTTGGTATAGTCATTATCTTATTTGACTGCTTAGTCGAGTATGAAATCGAGATCAATTTTTGGTTGAATACTTTATATCTTAAATAATTGATAGCCAATTGAGGGGGAGTCAAAGAAAAGTAAAATGCTCAAAAGATGTGGAAAGAGTTACATCCCAATGAGGAGTGTGAAAACTACCACCACATGGAGGAAAGAGCTACCACCTCGGTCGTCCGAGTATTGTGTGCAGCTACCACATGTATACCAAGCATGGTTGTTCAAATTTTTGATTAAGTAAAATGCATGTTGAAATACTTGACTCCGTCAAATTTCAAGGTTGGTATAAGGTGGGTTTTTAAAGAAAGATGCTCAAAGAGCCACTCTCTTCAACAGATTGTCTAGATACATTATCTACTATATTTGGGATTTCAAACATCTATTGATCTTTGTATTTCATTTTCTTTACTGAATTGATGATTTGATAAAGGCATTACTCATAAGATCAAGTTAGATGTAATTGAAGGTGTTCAACTTTAAGGGATTTAATTTTTGTAAATTTTCGTTTCATTTTTGGATATTATTGATAGATTTGGCATAATCTAATTCTTGTTGTATGAAACGATGATTTTTGTTTAAAGTTGATACACATTTGTGCTTACAATCTTTTTCTGGTTTTTCTTGAATTTCTCTGAAATTTTCTAAAGAAAAAGTTGGAGCCGATCCGGATCGGGCAAGATGATCCGGATCCCGAACGCAGGAATTCTTCTGCGGGCTGACGATCCGGATTGGACTGCCGATCCGGATCCCGAACGCAGTTTCTCACTGCGGGTAGCCGATCCGGATCGCAGTTATGAACTGATCCGGATCGCGGCTAGGTTTTATAAAGAACAAAAGGGTTTTGATTTCTTTTACTCCAATCTTTTGTTCCAAAGTTTCCAGAGCCTCTCTCTCTAGATTTCATCCTTCTTGGAAGCTTTCAAACTCAAGTTCTTCAACTCCAAGTAAGTTTTATTGATCAAAATCTCGGTTTTTCACCGTTTTTCTCTATTCCTCCTCAAACGTGATGAATTTCTTGGATCAACTTTGTTTGTGGATGGTTTTTGATCAAATTTCTTTTGAAATAAGAACTCTGGGTAGATTAGTTTTGATTATATGCTAGGTATTCTCCTGATTAACGGATTTTTAGGCTTCGATTTCTAAAATTTGGTTTTAGGGCATATAATAAGGATTTTCGAAAATCATGCAATTGATCTATTTTAAAAGTCCTTTTGCAAAACTAATTTGATTCTTAGTCTCTCTACATGATTATGATTGTTGGGTACAATTTTTCAAATCTTTGAAAATTAACAATTTTTCATGTTTGTTTTGAGTCGTTCCACAGGATTTCTTTTCTCAAAGAAACCATAGCAATGGTGATCACTTGGATGTTTCCTACTTACTGCTATGGTACATACGAGAGACACTTGCCAAGAGAGCTAAAAAGGATGAAGTTACTGGGTGAGTTATCTGATGATGAAACAATCCTGAGAATCGCCACAGAAAACCTCTGCGCATCAAAGGGGAAAGCCCATGCAGAAACACAACGGAAAAGGCTCCGCTTACTGCTGCGGAAAGGAAAAAGCACCGATGACTTCTTCATCCATTTTCCTAAAAAAAAAAAGACTTGCTCGACGACCTGGACGAGCTCGAGGTATTGAAATAAATGAAACAATGTCAAGAGAACCCAAGGATATATCTAAAATGACACTGAATCAAAGACGAAGAGATTGGGACACATTTCTTGACGAAGTACAAACAAGGCATTGATGAAGAAAATAAGGGTTTACCTAAAGAAAAAAGAAGCTACTGAAGCCTTCTCAATACTAAGCAGCAAGCCATGAAAAAGAATTGCCCAAGAATCCTCCTTTTTGCCCAGACGATCTCCTCGGAATGGAAGGTCAGACTGCTCCGTCAATCGTCACTCAACGTTCTTCAACCTTCCTAGAAGAACGACCAAACGGGAAATCTAGAGTCTTCCATAAACAAGAACAAGATAAAATGGCACTAGAACTCAGAAAGATGTCCAGGACGGACATCAGATGAAGCAAGAATGTACTACGCATCTCGGGAATGCTTAAGGAATTTGAAAAAAGCTGGGTTGTACGAGCTTGAAGACTCCGCCTCGGTTGACTCGATTCAGATGCCTGAATCGTCTGACTAACAATTCACTTATGCAGAAACTTTTTATTTTTTGCAGAATATTTTTGTTTAATCTTTTGTGCAGGTTTTGTTGGGTTATATGTAATACGGATCTAAATAGGGGAAAAAAAACACCTAGAGGGGGGTGAATAGGTGTAAACGCATAAACACTCAAAAATCGTTGCGATTAAAACCCAATGCGGAAATAAAAATAATACGCAAGATTTTTACGTGGAAAACTCCATCACCGGAGTAAAAAACCACGGGACCGATAACACGGCAGAAATCCACTAGAATTAAAACACGTACAAGGTGATTTACCGTACACACTTACGACTCAACCTTTTCCATACGCTCCTAGAGGATCTTCTCCGCTCGCTCCGCGACGCTTCTCGAATCCACGATCTGCGCCCAACGCCGAATCCACGGCGTCCAACGTCGAATCCACGACGTCCGACCGAATCCACGGTCTTCACCCAATAGCACCTTCGAATCCACGAACGTGCCTCGCTCCGAATCCACGAGAGCGGTTGAACCTTGAATCCACAAGGACACGCGAATCCACGCGCCGATTTTGGGGTAAATCGTTGTTTTGGGTGGTGATGATCCGCCGAATACTTAGATCAAAGATAGATCGGAAATACCATCTAAGTATTCATTAGTTTGATTCAACTCAAGATGTGAGTATGAAAACCTAGAATCAAACTAATCAATATAGATGAAGAAACATAGAGTATTCTCTAATGATTTCCTTTCTTCTCTATATGTGGATCTATAGCCGTATAAATGATATATGAAATGACGGCTATGACTATGTGGATTGACCCTAGAAAAAGAGTCATAGGGTCTATTTATAGGTTAGAAACCCTAGGAAGGAGATAAGAATCAAAAACCTAACATTTCTGGAATTTTACGGACGGCGATCCGGATCGGACTCTGTGATCCGGATCGTCGTAACGAGTCAGCCAATTCCAGAAAAACGAAGGTTCGGGATCCGGATCGAAGTGCTTGATCCGGATCGTTCATACAGTTCACCAAACATCAACGTTCGGGATCCGGATTGCGAAGCATGATCCGGATCGTTCAAGGAAATGGTAAACTCATGTTCGGGATCCGGATCAAGAGACTACGATCCGGATTGAACTGGTGTATGAACGAACCACCTTCGGGATCCGGATCGAACAACCTGATCCGGATCCTGAACATGTCCCAAGTCCAGTTTTTGATTTTTATGCAATGAAAGATTCTTCCAAGTGTTTCTACACTACAAGAAGTATTCGGATCACACAAAATCTTTAGTTAAACATACCTGATCCTTTTGAATTCTTCTTTCTTGAGATTGAGTTAAATGATCCAACTTTCTTCACCTTCAATCTTCAAGACTTGAGACTTTCACGAAACTACGCCAACTCAAATTCCGTAACAATCTCCCCCTTTGGCGGTTTCGTGACAAAACACAGATCCACTAAAGAAAATTCAAAAAGATATTTTTGTTGCTATCACCATACAACAAAAATTTACAATGGAGATCCAAAAATTTAAAAACATGAGATAAACTCCTAAAACAGACTCTAGACTTAGACATCTGTACTCTCTGCACAAAGAAATCATTCTTGACAAAAAGAGATCGTTAGATACCTCAAGAATATTTAGCATACAAAACCTAGTACAGAGATAGAGTTTATCTAATCATCATGACATTTGAGAATTCAGATATGTAAGAGAATCATAGTCAAAAAACAACATATCTTCTAGCAAACAAAAACCAAATGTCACACAATTTAGTCCAACATCAACTTGTTAGTTCATATTACATGCCCAAATAGTTAGTCGAATAGTTAGTCGAGACATGCAAACAATCACAAGATGAAAACCAAAGTTGAAGTTGAAGTGATATTACCTTGTTGTATTACAAAATTTCATCATCAGTTTACACAAACATTGTTCAAGTTCCCAAACCTTGATGTTCATTCAAATCATCAGGTACTTGATTCCCATCAATGTTTCAAAGTTTCTCTCTAACTCTCTCCCCCTTTTCAAAACAAAGCCAAATGTAGTAAGATACGAAATGTTGGAGAGTGAAAAGTTC